>UXGD01000163.1:0-86088 GCA_900474315.1 Torymus auratus | reverse complement strand
TGCCGATATATTTTATAGAACGGAAAGTTCAAGTGTTTATACTTGTACTGAAAATGTCACCGTTACTTATACTTTCGTTACTATTACTAGTTAAGCACTCACAAGTCAATAACAAATTTTTTTAAATATATTAAATTATGAAGAATAAACATGTTATTATTCAAATATAGTGATAGTTTTTAAATTCTTGTAAATTTTCCTTCTAACAGTTTTGAAACTTGAAAAATTTTTTTCAATTACTACTCAACACTAACAAATTAATTTATATAACTACATAAAAATTAAATGTTCATTCACTAGCTATAAGTGTTCAATCACTACCATTGCGTGTTCATTTACTGGTTTTTAGGTGACATTAAAAGATATTCTTTTATTGAAATTTCTACTTTTATATTCTTCAATAAAAAATTTTTCACTGACGTAATGGTTGAACATTTTGTAATCGCATTGAACAATATTTTTAGTTTTAATCCAATTGTAGGCCTCTTAATTGAATGATAAAAACTATAATTTCCTTAATCGTTCATTCACACGATGAAGTCACCCTATTTCTTGTACATCATCCTATTTTTTACGCGCATATTACACAAAATTACACCCGCGATATTTGTACCATCAATCATCTGGTCCTCTTATAAAATGCCAAATCGCGATAAGATCGCTTTCTCAAGTATGCATTCCTAGAAATTCCAGTGAAAGTCGCGTTATTATATCGAAGTCGAAAAGAAGACGAAAAAAAAGTACCGCTTCCTTCTTTATGACAAAAATACAAGTACCCTGGCTAAGAAAATCTGTCGCCCATGTGTGTATATATAACGTACGTTATATACCGTTATATACGGCCTAATTTTGTCGCCAGCGGCTTTCCAAAAAACGACAACGCTCACAGATTATCGTTCGCGCCGCACATTATTACCGAAAGGTCTATCGGGGCTGATAAAACTACTTACATAGCTTCTCATGTTGATCGCCAATTGATTCGTAAATAACATATATAACTAGAGTGGCGCGGAAGTAAATTAATTTATTCACGCGCGCACGCGTGACAGCGTGATACTGCGCGCCGGACACCTATAGCGGTAATGTCTTTGACAGCAATAAGAACACTAAACAATCTCGAGACTGATATCGAAAAAAATGAAAGAAATTTCGATTAGGGAGCTGGTACTGGATTGCAATGCTTGGCTCGCTGGTATTTTCACGATCTGATTGTGGTTATAGCAATATTTTTGAATTTTTATATGCGACAGCATAGGATATTCTGAAATTTCTTAAAACAAAAATAATGAAATGTAGGTGAAGTTGCAATGGCTTTAAAAATGTCGTTAAAATAGAACTTAGTTAACGTCAAGTCGATCATGAAACCAGTTATATAAAGGTGTAAATTATGAGCGTAATCATCCGGCTCCTAATCGTATCACGTGCACATTTCATCTCGCGAAGACCGAGAAAATTTAATTCACAGTCTTCAAAAACAACATACTTAATCCTCGCGATCGAGACACTTTTTACACACATCTCCATAAACTTTGGATGTGTTAAAATATAAATCTCACTGCGTGATCGTAAATATATTAACCGATTCGATACGCCTGTCAGTTAAATTATGCGGATTCGTTTAACATCTTAATTATCAATTAAACACACGCGTCGCCTCTCATTAAAACCCGTCCCTCGGTTAATACAGCTACAGACTTTTGTCAAAATCATTCCGCCATTTTTCACCGTCATAATTAAACCGCACGGATCCAGGCTAATCAGATGTACCTACATGCCGCACGCTAAACCACGGCCGCCGTCGTCGCGGGCTTTCCTAATTCAATAACCCGCAGAGAGCTTAGAAACATCAGAAGAAATCTTGTGCTTCGAGGGCAAGCACGGAGGCAGACATATAAGAAACGGGCGCCCCTAACGACCAGCCGTAATAGGATTACGCCGAGACACACGCGGCTATATGTACGATTTTGCATTTCGCGTACACGTACGTTCACACGTATATAACACTGGCCGGTCGGAGCGGGACATTATTAAATAAGCGGCGGGCGGTGGTCATTTGTGCTCGCGCACCCGCGCTTATTTATTTTTGCGCCGTATATACGTATGTGTGTGCAACCGCCGCTGCGGCGGTGGCCTAGCAGCGGAAGGAGCTTGCGGTCAATTAGCCCGGAGGATTTTAAAATAAACACTCGTTAACGGTACTTAAAACAAAAGCCCCTGCGCCTCTCTCTCTCCCTACGCGCGCCCGGTTTGATTAAATTAGCCCCTTGATGACGTGCTGCGGGGCCGCCAACTCTCCCTCCCACTCTCTCTGTCTCCCTCTTGCTCTTCGTCGTGTTCTGCAGCTGTGCCGCGAGAGTTGACTGCGCGCAGATTTTTCCCTCTCCTTCGTATATAGCCGAGTTGTTTCTTTTTGTGCCAACGCGCGAATACGATTTCGCGGGGATTTCGCGAGGATTCTTTGTATTTCTAGGGGAGTGCTTGTGTCCGCGTGCTTCCTGGGAGATTATTCCTTTTCTTTTTTTGTTGAGTAGTAGGTGCTGTCGGTGCTGGTGTGTTTGAATTTAAATGCAAGGGTCGTCGGGAGATTATCGTGATTACATTAGTTAATAATGCAAATCTAAGGGTGTCGACGAATTCGTATATCGGTCTGATGATGATTGGGAGGATGGGAAGTTTTTTTTAGCGGATCAGAGGATGGACTGTAGATTTGCTGCGGAGAAAAAATATCTGTACAATAATTAAGGAACTTTCTGGGAAACTCTTTGATGCTTTCGGTCAGTGTTTAAGTATTCTTCGTGCAAACGTTCGTCGTGATAATTCTGCACGAAGTGACTCTTTGGATATTTACAAACTGATAACTAAATATCAGATACGATTATACTTTATACTTTTTAATCAGTTTAAAAAGAATTAAAAAACTTAGATGATTGAAAATTGTGCGTTTTGTAGTTAACAAACGATTACGCAAATTGGGTGTTGAATAAAATCACAAAATGTATGTTATAACCCAATTTACTTTACGTACAATTTTTGTGTACTTTTTGCCCGCTCAATCTTAGTTACACAGAAAAGTGTTGCAAATACCATTTTTCATACAAAACTTGTGTCAAAACCGAATCTCACTTTCAACTGTCTATATTTTAATTAAATATCTATCGGTCATAAGTTAGGCACAAGCGCATAATTTATTTTTCTATACCTAGGCTATAAGTCAACATGATCTGTGTAAAACAAAATAATGGTCCAAATTGATTAATGTTAACATACCAACGTTGGTAGGAAAATGTTTTAACTAATGATGGTGAACAAGCTTGAACGAATTTTACACTCGTGCGGCTATAATTCACAAGAGAAACTTTAAATCAATTAACACTGCACTTGCATGTCGATTTCACTGTTATCTCCGAATGCGCGGGATTATTTTTTATAAGCTAAAACGAAAGCCAAAAACTTTTGACGACGATTTCAGCCATAGGTTTGGTTAACCTTCTCTTCTTTAATAAATTTCATCTTCACTGTCACTCATTTGAGAGCCTTACATTATGAAAACATTTTTATTGGTGCATTTAAAACCTGCAATACAAACAGCATGATGAATATTTATGTGATCGGCTGTATATTTCATTTTATCACCCCACAGCTAATTATCCTATACACAAGTCGAAAGAAAGTCATTCCGAATTCGCATCTTGAAAAAAAATACCACCTACTTTTTCTTCTGTCATCGGACAACAACAAACACGGTAACCGATTTTTCTCTCGCGCACCAATACCCAATCACCGCTAGAAGCATAACGATCGTCATAAAAAGAATTTATCTCGACGTTTCCAGGCCACATTAACAACTATAATTTATAATTATTGTAAACATCCATCAGTACAACTATATACACCATACCCACACACACATACATACACTCGACACAATTGCATATTTTCCTGGTAGCAAAGTGTGACACCTGCGCGCGGAAAATCCAGGCCTACTGCCTCGTAAAAACGTCTCTCTCGCGCTCGTGCGTACGATAATTTCGAGCGTAAGTTCGTCATCTCCTCGCTACCTTATAGTCCCGACACGATCTTCAACATGCGTATATATAGATACGCACTCTTATATACGGCAGTAGTTCACACCTCACGTGCATCGTTAACTTTCGCAACTGTGTGCGTACGTTTATTTTTCGCGCAACTGGAGAGGCAGGCAAGGCTCGTGCTGTCTATCAGCTTCTCATAAATCATTCAGTCCCGGTATACGCTAATCAACTTTCCTCCCTGTTTTATTCGCTCGATTATTCGCTCCCGCGTCTTCTCTCCCTCTCTGGAGAACGAGAGAAGAAACATGTACAGCGAGTGCGAGAGAAGAACTGCACACGTGTACACTGAGCGAACGCTTTCTAATGGCTGTTATCGGGTTATACACGCGCGAGCTGCTGCTGCCGCCGCGTGTGATGTCGTTAAACGCGCGCGGTGTGTGAATTCTCCGAGCGTCGTAGTTCTTCCTCTCTCGCGCGATTCTCGCGTCCTCTGATCTTCTTTTCCCTTCGTATACATTCCCGGGCAGCCTCATCCTGCATGCTATGTGAAGATTCGCCGTGAATGGCGGAGGGCTCGTATTCTTGTATCGTTTTATCTCGTTTGAATTGTATTTTTATAGGCTCCTTAAAACATTGTTGGTGATTCTGAATTGAGCGTCATTGTGTATTATCAATAAAGTCTTTAAAAAAAAAGAATTGAAATCGATGGTGATAGAAATATTTACTCTAAGGTGAATTCCGTGTGTTTTTTACGCGCGCTTGTCAATGGCACGCAAACTGACGCGGAAAAAATCGAAAGCATCGGTTTACGCGAAATCGAAAATGCGACCAATCGTTCCGGGCTTTCAACTATAATTAAGGCGTTTATGAAACCCATGGTAAGATTTAATTGTATGTATCTGAGGAAATTGCGTTATTTAATGCAGGTGCTCATTAAAATTTTCATTTTCTATATCCATCAGAAGTCGCGTGCCACAGGCTTCGCTATTGCCGCGCTACGATATCACTTTAATTTTTATTCGTAATTATGTGATTTGAAGAAAAGTAAAAGTGGCAGCTAAATCAGATAGAACAGCTATATAGTGCAAATGAGCTATGCACAGAGAAGGCTTGCATATATTAAGTTAAGAAACGTTGTTATTTTTATAAAGTTATAATTCGGTATTTATAAGAAATCTTTTGAGCTGTCGTAGATTGAGATCAGCGCAGAACGAGTGAGAACATATGATAATTCTTGACTAGTCCACGCGTATTACGCTCTCACTGGAACATAGGGGCTGTTATTATAAGCTACTTATTATTATTTATTTATTATTTATTGTGTGTATTTTGTCCATTATACTATATGATTTAATTATGCGGAAAGGTATTTTATAAATACATAAAATGTATATTTATGTTTTCTTTTTATAAATAACTTACAAATAAAGTCTTATCTATTTATGGAAATATGTAACCAAAATTAGCGCAAAGAGACTTTGATAGTTGCATTCTGCAAGAATATAAACGATATGTAAATAAATTTCCTAAATTTTGAAAAGATACGATATCTTAAATTTTTAGAAAAAAAGTAGTTGCAGACACTGAGATCATAAAATATGATAACAATTTCTATAGAAAAAAATCAAGTCAACGAGTTTTCGAATTTAAATTTCTATGCGGAAGATGAAAACCACTTTCAAAGAAGAGCATAACGGTACCTCATCGTACACTTGTCAATCCAAACAACAACATAACCCACATCCTTACTCATCCTCCAAAAAGTTTCTCTTAAAAAAAAAAAGAGTCGCTCATACAGCCCGCGCCTAATCTCTCTCAAATCCGCAATCCCAGGGCCACCTACTTCGACTCTCCCCCCTCCCACCATCCGCGGGTGGGCCTTGTATCCTCATATCTCGGCGTAACGAGACAGCGTAATCTGCATACGGAATGAACAGGTGATCCCTCCGCGCCGACGCATCGCCCCGATATCGCCTCTATCAAAGACCCCGAAAAAATTTAAATAAGAGACCGAGCGAGGGAGTCGCGCCGAAAAGCTTTGTGTGTGTGGATACGTTCGTTCGGTCGTCTTTGACGAGCCGCGCGCGGAATTTGATCGCTAGCGCCGCGGCTGTGTGTGTATGTATATGCAAGGCAGACAGACCGCGGAATTAATGCAGCGAAACGCCGGATTCCCTGCAGCCGGATGATGGGGAGCGCGATTTCGGGTTAACCGGAGGCGCGGAGGCCCGTAGTCGCGGATGATAACTGCGTGGGAGAGAGATTGAGAGAGAGGGGGAGCTAAAAATGCAGAGGTATGGAGCTGATTAATCGACGGGTGGTGCGGTGGAGAGGTGATTGTTAAATGATTATTCTATAATTGTTAGTAGATTTATATGTGAGAAGGAATTATTATTGAGAAAACTATGGAAATATTTCGTGTGTTAAATAAGTTGCACTTTCGTGTCGAAGTGAAATCGTCAAAATATTTTAGAACGAGATTTCGTAATAGATAAAACGTTAATTGAGTCGGATATATTTTTAGTCATTCTACCTCTATTAAAAAACTGATTAATAGTGGCATTTTTTACAATTATTATATTATAGATTTTTTCGACATATGACATTTTCAAACCACCACTTTTTTTCTCGATAAAATAAAAAAAAAAACAATCATATTTTTAAAATTTTCACTTATATAGAATATTTAAATTCGTCCGGGTCAATAAATCTATATTTTTGAATTATGCATAAACGCTTTCATTTAAATATTTTAATTGAATTTTCGGTGATAAATGGACAAAAGATTCGCGCGCGCTCGCGCTTACACACGATTCAATTCGTCGCGCAACACGCGCATGACGTTTATTAAATTTCCAAAAATTCGCCGCTTTATTCGAAATCATCCTAATTAAATTCCCAAACAAAAATATCACGATTAATATATATCGCACACGCCGCTATCGTCGTCCTATACTATACGAATCAATTTCGCCTAAAAATATCAAGGGACAAAAATAACACCGACGTTGCACTTTAAATAAAAAATTAACACCACACTACACTGACACATCCTTCACACGCTATACATATTCAACATTCACGCACCTACGCGGTTACCGCGAATTTTCGGCAATTCCCGTGGTATAACGGAGGAGGACGACTCTGCGTCATTAGAGAGCCGCTATATACATATACACGAGAGCTTCTCCCCCACAGTTGCCGGCGAGCGCACGGCGCAGGTTTATTAGTAAAATCTGCGACCCCTTCGCTCGCGCGTGCAGCCGCGAGAAACAAGGACATCTCCCTCTCGCTCTCATTAAGACGCTCGTTAGACGGACACTTAAGCGAGAGAGAGCGTATATGTATGTGCGTGGAGAAATATTCCGCCTTAACAAGTCGCGCCGGCCCGCAGCGGAGGGAGGAGCGCAAGAGGGTCTGTATGCGTATTGAAAATTACTAGTGCGCGAAACATTTAAATATTCCAGTATAATAAGAGAGACAGTGTGCGTGTATGAGAGAGTGCGAGAGGTAGCTCGTATAGCACTAATTACGACTGAGGAGGGCGCATTATACTTTGTAAGTTTCTCGCGGAATTTTTAACCGTTACATTGGTCGACCTTTTCCACGGGGTCACGGAGCTATTGATTTTCTAAATTTATTTTCATATTCAATATATTCACGCGCAGCATTATCCACTTATAATCACACACTTTTGGCGCGTGCATTAAAAATAATTAATGCTTAACTATAACGACCCATCCTTAACTTAAAAAAACGACAACTTTCCCCTCGTCAAAAACCAAACAAAATAAATCATCATCACAGTTGCAAAACGGTACGTCGTCAACCCTCAAACTTCGCCCACCATACCCACGATCAATTACTCTCAAACAAATAAAAAGAACCTCCTTCTCTCTCTCTCTCTCTCTCAGCAAAAACCTAGCACACAAAACTCCTTCGAAAATCCCACACTACCTCTCTCTTTCTCGCACAAAGACACTCGTGCGCGCGCAAGGGGCACAATGATCCTGTGCGCACACCTCTCACTCTCTCTCTCTCGCGAGAGGGAAATTCTAGCGGCGGCGGTCTCCCCCTCGTATATCGTTAGGGCGCGCGAGAGCGAGCGGGCGGGCCGTGGGTGTTCCTTTATTGAACTAATTTTACAGCGCGGCGTATCTTCGCCGCCGCCGCCGCCTCCCCCTTTGATACACCCCCCGGCCGTCCAACTTGCCCCATTATACGTCTACGCAAATATAACCAGTTAGCGCGAGCGCGCACTCGCGTGTGTGTGTATGTGTGTCGTCGCCGCGCCCCTGGCGAAGGAGATAACGAAACGGGGTCGTCGGCCGGATCCGCGAGCTGTTACCCGCGCGAGTATGTGTGTGTGTATATATAGGGGAGGATGCGAACAGGTATAGGACACACGTGGATATATGTATATATATGTATACGTGGTCGCGACTGAGTTCGTTCATTTTCTTTTAAGGGTCTGGAAGAGACAGGTGGGTGTATATATGATGTATGTAGTATGGGTTCGTGCCGGTTATCGAAATTTGTATGTTATTTTGTCAGGGCGTGAACGATGTGAAAAAAATACTTTTTTCGGAGAACCGTAGACTGTCGCAATGATACGGAAAGTATGAGATGAACACTTCTTTGCGTATAATAATATACTGTTCAAAAACACCATTGTTATTCATACATTTTTCAATAATCCGAAAAATTGCCCACACTATTTTCTCATCCACGAAATCCCGAACTGCAACCCTTCCTCTCCTCCCTTATCACACTAGGGATGATATAATCAAATAATCTTCCCTCCGACCGCGACAACCTATATAACAAACTCACACTCGGGCGCGCAGCGCGAAATCGCAAAGGGGGACCTCGCGTGCACCGCGCCGAAGATCCGCTTCCAATATTTGCACGTCATTTCCGGCGCACCTAGCGCAGGAAGTCCCCTGTCCCGAATAAGTATATATACATCATACATACGCGCGACCGCACTGGTCCAGGTGCAGCATATATATATAGGGGGTGGCGAGCGCGCCACTAATACTAGTAAAATATTTGCGCGGTCGAGAGAAGCGATGCGCGCGAGCGAGCGCGAGAGACACGTGGGATTCGGCGGGGGTGGGAGTAGCTAAACGCTCGTGGATGCTGGTAGTAGTATAGTAGTAGCCGAAGGGCGCCGCGGCCGGTCCCGCTGAGGCCTGTTACACGGTCAGCTAACAACCCCTTAGCTGCTCCCCCGGGGGACGCCCGCCGTGGCCGGTGAGGCAGAGAGAGAGAGAGCTGTCCCGCTAACGATTGTTTGATCGCGCGAGAGGAAGAGAGAGGGCCGAGTTTTATTATGTCGAGGTGCGGGATGGGGAAGGTAGCAGGGCGACTTGGTGCTCGAGTTCTCGGAGCTTTGCGCTTCTTTTCGAACGTCCATGTAGGAGTTTGGCGGGCTTTTTAGGAGGAAGTATGATTTTTTGGAGTTTGGATGGTCGGGACGTATATGAGTGGTGGTTTTGTGATTGGATTTTTTTGGGAAGTTTTATAGCCATGATTTGTTTTTATTTGTTAGTAGTTGTTGGTAATCTGCAATCGTATATAATCTTTGCAAGTTTTTGATAAAAAAGGTCCATCATACGATTGATTTGAGATGTCTTGCTAAACTCTTCCTGCATCTACTTTGCGTAAGACAGAAGAACTGTTTCAATAAAATAGTTACAAAATTAATTTTTTTTATTTCGTTTCTTCTTACAGTAAAATCGTAACTCTAATAAAAAGCAATTAAATAAAAAATAGGGTTAAATTAAAATAATACAATTAAGAGCCCACTGCAAACACAACAAATCCGCACGAAGCTTGTCGCAAAGCACACCGATTAGCAAAATAAGAAACCACAGCCACCTGAAAAAAAAGTTCGCTCGTTCGCGTAGTCATTTCCTCGCGAGGTCGCACTACACCAACCGACCTATCAAGCGTCAGCGAAGGAAATTGCAGACCGCAACCACCCTCCAGAGCTCCCGAACCGAGAGGAAAGCGTGTCGCCACCACCACCGCCTCGCCGCCCGGCGAAATTAAAAGACAATTTGGCCGAGAATCGATATAAACTACTCCGCCTCTTACACAGTAGCCCTATAACTCGCCACGTGTAATTTGACCGTCCGCCGGATGTTATCCCCTCGCGCAGGTAAGGGACCAACGTGTCATTATTTCCGCGCTCGAACGGACCCCGTAATGCGCTAGCACACACACATGTGCGTGGAATCGTCGGCGGTGTTCCCACGCGGTATAGGCTAGCTTCTTCTTCTTCTTCTTCGAGGAGTTTTCTTCATGCTCGCGTGCAGGCATGCGTGATGGAATGCACGCGCCGATTGCCGATGGCTGATGTATAGCAGTGTGACTTTTTTGCGAAGAGGGGGAGGAGTTCGCGGGAAAATGAGTGTCGCGAGATATATAGAGAGGGAAAGAGGTTGTTTATGTTTAAAGCGATTGATGGGTGTACTTTCGGATTTTAATTGGAGCAACATGTCCCTGATTGATTAACGTTGCTGATTGATTGTGAGTTGTTGTGGTTTCTTGCTAGCGCGCGCTTCGAAGGAAAGTATATACCAGACCGAGGTTGACGTTGAAAATGTACTTGTTACGGATATATTTTAATTTAAAACAAAAAGAACAGGATTATTTTTTTCTCGGGATTTCAAAAGCATGCTGCATACGTTTGTCATTTTTCTACATCGCAAAAGAGGCGGAAATAACGCACGAAAAAACGAAAATTATTAATGAGCGCCATATTTTTAAATTCTATTCTCCCCTCCCGTTGGTATTATTTATTAATTTGGACCCCCCGAGCAATTTCGCGAAAATACTAATTAGCCAGCTGTCGCGCTCGCGCGAGTACTTTTTTAATTTCAGCAAAATTTCTTCTCGTTAATAAATCAGATTTCAATTTCCATTCGAAACTCCTCCCCCTCTCTCGGCCCTCATCCAAATTTACTTTTGATAGAAATTTACGTAATAATTATAACACACTCGCTGCAGGTTCGCTCACGCGAACAATGAATATTACCATAAAACGCGCGCGTGCGCGCAGGTACTGGTTATAATTTGTTAATAAAAGTAACAATAAAACTTTGTTTTAATGCAGTGCGTATTGAGGGCTGCCTCATATTCCCAAGTTTTTAACTTCGAAATAATTGATTTTGAGCTCAACGCACACACGCGCCTACAGCATGTTTTACGGCGCTCGGCAAATTATTCATCGGCGCCTAGTCAATATTTCGCTTTACGCTGCCACGTTACGCGCACACCCACACACAGAGTTCGCCAGTTGGCAAAGGGGGCACTAAAACGCGCGATAAAAATTTAATTTTGCTCCTCTCCGCGAGCGAGCGCGCGAAATAAATATTATCTCGAATTGTCCATCGCGCGAACGCAAATCATCCGTTCGTTTCTGCAACGACTGCAAAGCAATCGCTCGTTCATGCGCGCCCGCTCATCAATAATTCAGTACTGCAATTACATCGCGTAACAAAGATAATTACGCGCAAGACGAGAGTTTAGGAACGAAAGAAGGTAGGATATATAGGTAGTGTATAATAAGCAGCCGAAAATTTATGCGGTATATACCGGCCGCGCGTCAATTATTCACGTGCATAAACCACACGCGCGGCGCGTTTTTCGGCGGGGTCATCATGTGTATGTATACGTGTGAGTGTAGGGCAAAGTGCCCATTGACGAATCTCCCGGCGAAATCAAATAAACGGTCGCGCCGTGCGGGGGGACAGATTTATTCGACTCTCTCTCTCTCTCCTAATGTTTTTCGCATTGCTGCGTGGCGTGCGCCTAATAGCCTGCACGGTGGCGGTGGCTTTCGTGTCCACCTACCATTTCGCGAGAGCCTTTGTCCGTCACATATATACATATATATATACACACAACTACTCTTCCTATTCCCGCGATCTATACCTATATACGTATACCCTTTCCGCAAGCTGCTTATTAACATTCGAAGTGCCGGTTATTATTTAACGCGATCGTGCACCCAAACTCGAGTTCCCTCTCTTTCTCTTATAGTTGTTTCTCCAGGTGGTTTAAAGCGACGCCAAGCTCGTACATCTTGCTCGGATAAAATTTTAATCGGCGCCGTTGTATATTGTGTGCTACTTGCGCTATTGCGGTGTAAAACGCGTGGTAATGACTGAATAATGGCCGAAAAACACCGTGTTCTCTGACACTTGATAACTATTATATGAACCTTTCAAAAGTCAGAATAAGAATGCCTCTTTGGTTTCCTTACATTATGCACCTCAGAAGCCGCGCAGATAATAAATAAATACTTACCTATACCCGAGCCCCTGGAAAATCTGCCGAAAAATACAATGCTCATATACTGCGCGTCAATCAAGCGAGTATAGGATTCGCCACATAGCTCTTTACCTATTCATAAGCGCTCACCGCAGCGTACTCTCCATGCGCATACTATTCGCCCGTTTTTCCAGCTAAATAACGAATATCCGCCGCGCGCGAACTTAAGACTTTACGAGGTGCACGTCACACAAATAATATCTCATATATACAACACGGTGAATGTATGCGCATGGGAAATAAGACGTAGGTATGTATAAATAAGTCCTGCCCGCCTGTTTCTAAAATAAACATAATAACGCGGCGCTCGCAAACAGACGTTTGGCGAGATTTTTACCTCTATACGCGTACTCAACTGCCGCTACGAGAAAGTAGTAGAAAGCGCGCGCGAGTATCAATGGAAAACGGTCGGAAGTGCCACGCGCGCGCACGCGCTGTGTCTAAGGAAAAAAGCACCTACCGCATTGAAGTTTGCGATTACGGGAAAAACATTAACGAGGCGAAGGTGAATTTAATTGTAGGAATTTGTTCAACGTGTACGGTATACACCGATATATGGTACGGGGCAATTATTGCTATTATGCGCGTAAAAAGGTTGAATTAACTGCTGCTGTTAATCAGTTCCTTTGCACCACTCACAGAAAAAGTAACGCGAGTGTTTAGTGCGATTGCTACAGTTTTGCACAATAACTTCATTTATCCAACCCTATGATTAAAAAAGAAATTTGCTCGTATATTCTCAAGCCACGAAAAACAATCATTACTATTCTTCAATCATAGATAAACACAGAGACTTTACCAAAATCCCAGGGGGAGGCCAATTACCATTCCCCGTTACCGTCAAAACAATCCGGCAGGTCCATCCTCCCCACATATTTTCCTTAAAATCATTCAAAGTATCCAGCAGCGTCCTGCTATTAAAATAGCCTCCTCCTTCTCTCTTTCTCTCGGATTTCGTTACGAGCGTCCACTCGGCCGAGATATCTTCCTTCTACTTCTCCTCCTCCCATCTTCTCCGAAAAAGCAAAAGTCGTTCTCGACGCGCGCAAAAAAAGACAGAGCTACTGCTTCTCCTCGGACGCAGTCGAGGGCCAGTGCTGCTGCTGCTCTCTGCATTTAACGAAAATACTCCTTGATATTCCGGGGGCGGAAGTCGACGGCCCCCCGTTAGCGGAGCTTTACATTCTTCCCTCTTTCTCCTCCGGGGTATTTTCTTACCTCTCTCTCTCTCGTGCTACGCGTATATCGGTTATGCGAAGCAGCCATCCAAACAAATTATAACGGTGGACATTGTTTGAAAAATACCCAGCTCCGGCTGTGCGTATACGGGAATAACAAGGGGGCGCGAGAGGGAGAGAGAGAGCGAAGGAAACTGGACATCGTTATCCTCCTCGTCGTCTCGCTGCACCCGAGGAGAGAAGGAGAGAGCGAGTTAGGGTGAAAAAGGTAGGCGAGAGAGGGAGAGAAAGAAGACAGGAGCTTTACATGGGACTGATTCTCTCGGCCGAGCTTGTAGCGACTAAAGGTACAGCTCTGTCTCTCGCGTGAGAGAGAGAGAGACGCAGAGGTATACACCTAACTTGCTGGGCTACGGCGCGGAAATTCCTTTGCTTTCTTTGTTCTCCCCCCATCTCCGTTTCGTCTGCGCGCTCGCGCGTCTCGCCGTCTCTTTCTGCCTCACGGTATATGTATATACTTATACGCACGCCCAGGCTCATTAAAGGCATGTTTTGGATACAGTAGGTATATATATATTTGTATGCTGCTACCTATACTCCTCGTCAAGATTGTAAATATGGTCGTATCGTTAGTGGTCGCGAACAAGTTGGGTCAGCCGACGTAATTTTTCTCAAATTTTTCGTATACTTCTTATATTATACACTTACATTTTGTAGTTATTTTTTCTGTTAAATTACATGTAATAAAGGACGGAGAATGTAACCGGGAAAGTTATTCGCTAGCTAGAACGGCCAAAATGAATTTAGTTCGACGATGCGGCAAATTTTGATTTTCCGTAAAATATTTAAGCGATTCTAAATATTTTCTCGAATTCCTAGAATTCACACGTGTGCATAGAATATTCCCTAATGAAATTGCTAATTATCGAGCTCGCTGTCTAATGACACTGCTTTTGTAAAAGTTTAATAAATTTAATTACATCGAACTAAAATTTGCATTGAAACAAGTAAGTTGGTACGAAACTATGCGTCTAATCGAATGAGATCTATTGAAAGTAGAATTCGCCTCGCTGATATTCATGAAATTCAACTAAAAACAAAAGTTTTCAACTTATTTGCATGAAATCATTTTCACGTTTTCTCTTTTCTATTACTGCTCGAACTTTTGTATTTTAAACGTTAAAAAATGTATGATTTATCATATGTTACGTTGGTGGTATAGAAATAGCGTGTAAACAATTATCTCGCTTTTGTTCGCGTTAGAAAATTCTGTCATTCTTCGTCAAACCATTGTTCGATCAAAGCGTGCAGTATTTCTCTTTAACTGTACTTGAACAGAGCATTTTTTCATTACTAAATATCCTACTTTATAAACGCTTTGACTTTTTATCCTCGCGTATCCACGCCAACATCTTACTTCGCAAAATTCCGTTCTGAATAACACGACGGAAAAGTAACAAACAATTACAATGATATTTCGAATAAATTACGTCCAGCTTCGCCCCATTAGTGTCACGTGTGACAACTAACGAGCAACTGAATTGTATATCGTTACACCTGGTAGTTTAATTCGTTCTTTATTTATACCCTTCAAAAAAGTTATTTCAATATACTATTGCGATAAATATTTCAATATACGTGAACTGCTAATTCCTACACCAGACTCTACATACATCTCTCAAATTCCAATCTACCCAAAAACGAACCCTCCCCTCATTTAATCCAGCCAATAACCCCCTTAATAGCCGGATAATTGTTTTCACGCGGTATAACCCCAACCAAATTCCATATCCGCTCTCCATCCAAGAAACCCCGAGAACGCACCAAACTTTCCTCTTCCTCACCCACACGTACAAACACACACGGACACACACTTTTCGCGCGTATAGAACCCTCCGCATTAACTTTCCTTCCGTGCGGACACGCGCGCCTGAGACGAGGCAGCTCTCCATCCGAGCGCGAGGGCCGGGCGTCCGGTACGGCAGGGGCCGCGCGCGCGTTCTCGCGCTCTTATGTGCACGTCGGGATAATTACTGTCTGGCTAACGAACTGGCATAACGTAATAATATGTCCCTTTACGCTGCGCAGCGACGGCTGCCGGGACAACCTGCCTCCGCCCTTTCACTCGCCTCCTCGTGCACATCTCCGAGTGAAAGAGAGAGAGAGAGCGGCGATTTAATGAACATTACGCTTGTTAGCCCGAAAGCCGGCTTTTGTGGCCGGAAGCGTGAGCGCGTGTACTTTTAATTCGGCCTCCGATAGCGCGAGGATTATATAGTGTGGGCCGACGATGAGCAGGTTGTTTGGTTTTTGGGGGGGAGGATGGTAATGAGGTGATCGTTGGTATTATATAGGAGCGATTATGAGGGAGAAGATGAAAGAAGTGAACGAGGAGAATGATATATTACTTGTAAACTTTATCGTTCCAAATAATCAAACAATAACATTAGCGTTATAATGAAAAATCAGAAATACCTTTTTACTATATACTCATTGTAAAAACTCTCTCCCTACGACAATCAGCAGCTTTTCGAAAATAATAGAGCCAAACAAGATGCCATAGCAAAGAGTCCTGCAGGACAAAAAAGCCCCAGAATCTCACCCACGCTCGCAACCCTTACACCCTCGTACACTTAGCCACAGAGCCTTATCCAACTACGAGGCTCACGTCAATCATTTTGATTATCCGCATCTTCAGGTTCTCTCTCACACTCCCGCGAGGCAAATGAGAAAGCTCGCACGAGGGCCACCGTCGCCGCGCTTCTTTGCCGGGGCGCGCACGCGCGCTCTGTTTGTCTGAACTTCTAATTGGACGCAGGGATCGAAAGACGCGAGGGGGTGATTATACGGCCCTCTGGCTACGACCCTCAGCAAACGAGGAGAGAGATAGAGAATACTTTCCCTTCTTTTCTTGCGCGCCCGCGGGGAGGACGCGCGCAGCAGCAGCGGCAGCTCCTTGTTACCCACATGCTAATTCCTCGAGAGGACGCGACGCACTCGAATGCGTGCGGGGGTGCAAGCTGCTGCTGCTGCTGGGGCGGTGGTTACGGCAAATGTTCTGGATAAAGTAAGCGCTGAGGATAATGGAGGTTTTTCGCAGCTGATGTATATTGGAATTTGAGCGCATTTCGACAAAATTGTTATCTTCTGAGATCAATTGGTAAAGTTGAAAAAAAACTTGATTGCTGTTGTGCTGTATGAGAATTAACCGAACAATACACGCAATATATAGTATTGTATGTAGAATAGCGAGTTTGTGTATACGATTTTCTAGTGATTTGGAACAAAGGAACCGCGCAAAACATACCTACCACTCTATATGTATTGATACAATCGACAATTCGCCTGCCTTTTTAATCCAACGAAAAAATTAAGCCAAATGTATATACACATAATACCCCGCACGCTTTTAATTAAACTAATGAAAGCTAATGACCAAAAAGGGATACGCGCAAAAAGTACGGCAAGCCCTATATACACGCACACACGCGATAAATACATTCTTTCTCGAGTGCTCCGGCAGCAGCAGCAGCGCGCATTATAAATAAATTATTGTTCGAATTGAAATCCGCGCACGTTGTTAAGTGCTTCGGTTCATTTGATGGCTTATAAATTCAGCATTGAAGTCGTTTGTTTGATCACCCGAATGAAATTAAACAACACTTATTATTCGCGCGCGTTCACGCAGGCTCATTGTAATAACGAAGCCGACGCCGCCGCCGCCGCGCGATGCACTAAAAATTCATGAAACATTTCCAATTTACGGAATTAATGAGCACGCCCAGGCGCACGCGCAGCAGAGAGAGAGATGGAGAGCTAATAGCGGCATAAAATTTAATTAACTCATTGCCGCTAAATCTGCACGTGGAGTGCTTCGACGCGGATTTGGACAGTGTGCGGGTGCTGCATGGGTCCGTAAGCCTGGCGCATCTTGTATCTGGTGAAAGTGACGTTGCTCGGTAAATGCAGAACTTGTACAACATTGTGGGAAAATGTAGAATTAAAGGTAGGGGATAAATTGTTGATATTTACTATTGTTTGATAATATTCTATTAAAAGGTAAACGATTCGTTCTTGATGATTTCTCTTCATTTTTACTTCACGTGAACCGAGTAAATTCTACATGGATTTAGAAATTGTATGTATACACTTATGATACGCTTATTATTTGACATAAAGATAGCTATTACCAATCGAAAACGCTCTCAGCTTATAGATACATGATTGCAGTGAATTATGGCATATTAAATCATTAATACCCGCATTTAGGTCATATTATATCGTATTTCTCATTGCCTACATAACTTTCACACAAATATACGTATACCCAATACACGTGATTTATGATAATTAGCGGGTTTGCCAATGAATCATAAACTCTCAAATAAAAATTTAACAAATAATCAACACGAAACCTTATACAACTCGTTATATTCTCAATGACGATCTCCTTGAGATAAAGCAATTATTGTCTTATAACTATTTTTTTAATACTACAAAAGCAGCAGAGGACAAAGAGAAAGCCGATGATTCATCAGCGTCATTATAATTATTCGTCGTCTGGAAATATATAAACCGAAATAAAATAATCATCCCCGCCACTCGAGCGAAAACAATCCTTGAACTCCCACACCACTCACCGCGTTAAAACCTCATCCCCGTGCACACCTAAAAACTGCGATTGGCAGATCCTCCCGGAATATAATAACGCAGTCATTATACTCATAATGTACACACCGGCTTTGCCCATCACTCACACACACACACGTGCAGTATACCCGCTTCCGTCACACACACGTATAATACGCACACGTGCGAAGGATGGTCGATAGTAATAATCTGCGTGTGATTGGTGCGAGGGGCGGAAAGTGGGTGGCGGGCGAGAGCAAGAGAAGAGGTGAGAGGGGGAGAGAGGTTCGTTATCGGTAGCCCCCCGGGGGAGAGCGAGTCCTCCTCATTAAGGTCTGCGCGCGCGCCGCCGCCCGGACTACTCCCTTTTACTCTCGCCCTCGCTCTCCCATATACCTACCCCGCCGACGCTGTGTATATATACTCTCTTAGCCCCCCGACGTACATATAGCCATCGCAATTTGTCAGTCCATCTTATTTACGCGCACGCGTAAGCACTAGTAGAGCATCGCTCTATGAGCTGGGAAAGATGCTTTGCGGTGAACGCGATTTAATTGATATATCTGCGCGAAAGAAAAGCATCGATAATTTATTGATAAAGGCATATATGAGTGATTTTTAATTTTAATTGTGCATATAATTTTTCGAGATTCGGATAAAAATAGTTAAAATAATGCGCAGCTAACACTCGTTCGTTAGAAAGCTAGGAAAAGTTCTGGTCGAACAAATCTAATGGGCGAATTCGTTAAAACGAGAATCATTCCATTTAGAATCTTTGTCAGAGTTATAAAAAACCTGTACGTATATTCGCGCGCCACGTCAAAATAGATTTTTCAATTTTCGTCGTACCCAAAAATAGCCCCCGATCCCACATCCCGACTCTCGCGCACACGTGAACTTTTCCCTCAATTCCAAACGACAGCCTTAAAATATCCTCTCCCGATTTTCCGAAAGCTAATAAAATCTCCATCAACCCTCCCACGCACATTCGCTTGACCTGAGGGTATAGCCTCAGCTTTTTTTCGCCGAATCCAATCAGCGGTGTGACTCTAATTTTACATATATAGGCCTAGCGATCAATGGATGTATATCATCAGCGCTCGAGAATAAGCCTTCTATTCGCCGAAAGAAAACCCGCCGGCCCTCGAAAAAAAGCGAGAGAAGGATAGCTCTGAGCGCGTGCGAGAAGAGGGATCGATTACGCTTTTTTTCGCGCTCACAGGAAAGAAAAACGGAGCGTAATTTGCTCGACGATATACCTTTTATCGACGAGGGGACGTGTTTCCCGTACATATATAGTACGTAGGTATATAGGTAGGGTATGGTGGACGTGTGTCCCTCTCTCTCAGGGGGCCGTTAGCCACCACCGGCGAGTCAGACTCGCTGCGTCCCCCTCGCCGATCGATTCTCACCAATTATTAGTTGCCTAACTGTTCCCGATTGGAAGAATAGGTTTGATAGAATTGCGGCTCTATGCGGGAAATTAAGCCCCGAGCAGCTCGCTCTACGTGTCTGTGTGTGTGTTCGTCTGCGCGCGGGGGCTCGAATTCGCGTCCAACAGAATTCGCGTTTTCTGCTGTCGGGGCATTTTTGTTCTCTGACCTGTGTTCTCTCCTCTCTCCCCTTTCGTTTCGCCGAGCGCGCGATGAAACAATCATCACACCCTGCAGACATGGAGGGGCGCGGAAACCCTTCGAGCGACTATATACCCCGCTCGGTTTCATTGTTTTCTTTTTCGGGACAGGGGAAAAAAAAATTTTTTCGATCTCGAGTCCACCGACGTGCGATGTATATGTAGAGACGGTTAGGTGTATAACGCATAGATTCATGAATGTGGGCCGCGTTGGGTATGTTTTTGACGTAACTTTCGGCCTCCTCTGTACTATACGCTCTTTGTTTGTCTTATTGTATAGGCGCGGGATCATTGCAGGTGCAGTTGGTATATGTGTACGTTGCGCAGTTGACCAGGTTATAAGGCTTTATATCGATTCTCGTCAAGTCAATATGCGCGAATTTTATTTGCCCGTTTTCGAAAAAAGCTGTGCGTTTCCGGCTTTTTTCGACGATCTTCAGCGCAATCTCACTAACAATTGTTACGATTGTACGCGCTCGTTTCGCTTTGGCACACACGCAACGAGCGCACGCGCTCCTTGGGTACGGCTGATTGCGTAGCGGCGATGAAAAAATATTTTCGGGATTTCGTTTTGCTAACGTGTACAGTATTACTGCGTTTGGGAATGGTTGATCGAGAATTTTGTTTTAGTATTTAAAAAAAAATTATATATTACAATTTTGAGATTTTTATATTGTTTCTTATAATACTTTTATAATTTTCTTTTTAAATTTTTATTCTAAATCCATCCGAAAAATTTACAACCTTTTACTATGACATAATATGCAGTCACTCTGAAACCCCAAAATTCACTTTTCAAGAATAAATTGCAGGGAAAAATATTTACCAAAATCCGTCTGCAGACGAGCGAAATTAGGAGCGCTCGAAAGGGGCGAATTTTCTCTCGCGCCTCACACTTCTTCTTCTTCTTCTACTTCCACTTCTTCTTCTTCTTCTTCTTCTCGAGACTTTCGATGGCGGTGGCAGGAATCGGGGTCTGTGTACACAGGAATCGAGGGCGGCACACGTACATCGCTAATCCGTCACTAACGAGCCGCCGGTCTGATGGGGGCGACAGTGGCGTAAAGTGCCCCGAAGGACACCCCGCGCCTTTGACGGCAAGGCGCTCTCATGTCTCGTTCTTCGAGAATTACTCACCTCTCGTCTCGTTATCAATATAAATACATCCAAGCGTCCTGAAAGACACGCATTATATAATACGTTTATATACCAAAGGTATACTACTGGGAAATTCTCATTGAAAAAATATTATAGAATAGGCGCATACATTTTTAATGCCAAATCAATCGGCAGTAAATTTGCCTTGAAAAGAGAGAGAGAGAAGCTTCCAACTCCTGCTCCCTCGTTACACCCGTATGTAGCGGGCTTGCCGCGCGCTTTGACGTCACTGGGCTTGCGCGCGAATCTAAACCAATCCAATCTACACTGCGGGTCCGCTCTCTCTCCGGCGGCGGCGGTGGGTGATTGAGGGTTGCTTCGAGGGGTGTTGAGGGGTTAGCGGATCCTAATTGGCCCCCACAGCCACCATCAGTTCTCGTTCTCCTTACCTACGGCCGCCCGCTCGCCCGCTGAAACCCTCGGAATTCGCGACTCTTAACTAGAGGCTCCGCGCGCCCGAATCACTGAACAAACGTCTGAAAAGGAGAGAGAGAGCTGGATGAGAGAATGAAGCTGTTAGAGGAGAAGAGACTTTTTTTATTGCAGGCAATGAGGGGATGAAAAAGTTTTACGAGGGTTATGGGTAGTTTTGGATTGTGTATAATGTGTATTTTGAGTATTTTTTATTTTTTCATCTTAATTATTGTTCTGTTTTTTAACGTGTTTATATCATAATTTTTTGTAGATACATTCATGGGTAAAAAAATGTAATTATATTATATAAAAAAATTTATTACTCTTAAACTCCTTAATGAAGTTTTATTCATACTTATGGTTACTTTGTACGCTATAATTTGCAAATCAAGGGAAGTCCATTTAGTGTTATTGGTCTTGTTGTAGAACCAGGTTGTTCGGTGAACTTTCATTCGTGGGCTGAATAACTTTACCGTAGGATAATTTTGGAACCATCATTATTATTTTATGTTGATCTTTGTCTCTGTAATTGTAATAGGGTTTGTATAAATTACATTTTGAAAATGAATTTTTAAATAAGATATACCAAGAATTTAATAAAAAAAGTTATTAAAAACTATAAATTGTATTTTTAATTAAATGTAGTAATAAATTGTTAATAATAATAAACATATGATATTTCATATTTTACTTTCAACCGCACAGATTGCTTTAAGGTAAAATGCGTGAGCAGATATTTTTAACTGCGTAATAAATATCGAAATCGATATTTTTCTCTTCAAAATTTCGAAACAATATCGCTTCTACGTATGAAAACGAATACGACACTTCACGGTTTTTAAATAAAAATCGTACCGAAGATTGAAATTTACACTTGTTCACGTTACCCCTGATTGAATTAACTAATCAAAAAGCAAAAAAAATTTCATTCCATCGGAAGTTTCGAAGATATTGATAGAATCGTTTCTCCCATAACGCGAGAATCACTAAAAATATTCCCGCTAAACGTTCGGCTCACCCACACGCGCGTGCGTGAAACCCTTGACCAATTTTCCGTGAAATTACTCTTATAGTTTAGTTTCAATGGAATTGATCAATTCAAGAGCGCGCGCGTGGGCACTCACGTGGCCGGCCGCCTGCGGCCGAAGCATTCATCGAAGAGCCGTCTAGTTTTATCGCTTATGGTATAACCTTTCCATTCTATATATACCTCCCCGAAAAAAAGAGCTGAAACCTCACAAAGAATTCCGAAACCATACCCTCCAAAAACGAGAGAGAACTTCGTGCTCGAAAAAATATTCGGAAAAATTAACGGAAAAATTTTTCTCGGTATACGCGGGAAAATTCCGCAGCTAAACGGCGTTTAGAACACGGACGATATATTTGCCGCAAAATAAGAAAGAACGCCGATGTCGACTTAACTGCACGCCCTATATACATACACGCGTATATGTATATTTTTCGCATTGGCCGCGACCAAACTACTATACTTTTCTCCCCCTTTCATGCACAGTATGTGTGTCCTTCTCCTTCTCCGCCGGTATTTTCATTAAATTCTTTCGAGGTCGCGGCGGCGGCCGGCAAAAAACGTCTCTCCTCGCGCCGATATAAATCTAATAACGCGCAGCGCCTTTGCTCCCACGCGCGCGCGCTTACTAACGTCGCCCGAAATTCATTCGGGCTTGAAAAAGTATACGAAATTAAAAGTGCGAAAAGGTTCCTGCGGTAACCGATGCATCGTACAGAGAGCCCACGACACATACTTTCCGCGTGTGTCTGTGTGCAGACTGCTTAAGCCGTGTGCGGTATAGCTTTGGTAGGAGGAGATAGAAAATTATAATTATCACCGCCGCAGTTAGAATTAAAGAACGGAGACTCGAGGAAAAATTCGCTGCCCGCGTAAATTGTTTCCCCGACGCGTCCTGCCGGAAAAATGGAAATGCTATTTATTTTTTCGCTGCAAAAATTATAAGTAATTTTACAGCTTAATTCTCATCTTCTAAATGAAAAAAATATATATACTTTGAACTAAGCTTCACGCTCGACGTAATCTACATTTCATATATTCGAAAGTAAATAATTAATCGCCTCAACTCCCCTCGCCTTTCATTGCAATTAAGCACGCAGAATAGACTCAGGCCACACACCAATTATTCTCCCCCCGCATTATCTCTTATTAATAACCCATAGTCAGCAACAACCGTTAACTGCTTCGACCGTAGGTATACCTCTCCCAGAGAGAAACTTTCCCACTCACACACACATACACACTCGATAGATTCTCCAATTCACTTTTCGGACTCTCCACTCCCTCTCGCAACCTGAACACTTATATTCCACCCCTCGGTAAGAAAAAAAAGAGACACACATACACACACATGCCTCATGGTATACTATGACGCGTCGCATGCATAATTCGTGACCGCGGCACTTATTACGCTCGCTTGTTTATATCGAGCTGCGCGCAGGCAGGCAGGCAGGCAGGAGGGCTCGAAAAATCCCGCCGATAAATAATTGAGCGCCGGTAAGTATAGGCGGACTGCCCCGGCACTTACGGACACGCGAGCCACTTCCCCTTTCACTCTATATACATATATACAGTACGCGGCGGCGATGTTTGTTTCCCGCTCTATAACGTCGTATACGTACATGGGAGGCGCTGCATCGGCCGATCTGTCTATAAGTAATGGCGCCGATCGCGTTCTTTATATATCTACGAGGAAGTAGTAACGACGTAAACAAGCTTTTGTAGTCGCGGGCTTTTATTGCCGCTGTTGGAACGGGTGCTGATGGTAGTTGCGATGGCGGTGTAAAGAGTGTATATACGACGATGGGTGTATAGTTGGAGAGTGGATGATCGCGCTCAATTAATCAGTGGATTAGTAGATAGGGGGTCGTTTGGTCAGACATGTCAGCGGAGTTTTCAAAACATTTTCTTCGTTGCTATAGACGAATTCATTCCATATTTAGAGCTTCTTACCTATATAAGTTCTATAGTGTTTTACGTATAGCTTTTATTGGCTTGTTTTTCCGTACCTATACATTATACGTCCGATTTGCGTCAGTGGTTTTCTATATTGATTCTAGTACAGTAGTATGTATACTATTGTAATTGCTCTATTATTCTTATAAATTATTATTTTTAAATTATAGATTCTAATTTAAATTATATATTATCGATAGCTATACTTTATCAATCGCAACAGGATTTATATAGACCTTTTCTCTGCCAACAACCCTAATAAAGTATGATCTATACCTCACTGACAAATTGTCATTCAGATCATTCACAGAAACCAATCCCACTGCTATTTAAAGACACACACTATATATACAGATCTCCTATACAGCAAACAGCTTTATCCGCTATCCAACAATAAAGACACTGCACACCAATTGCAAATCCCAATCAACACGCCGATACGGTCCCGCGCTTGCGCGAGCGACCGGTCAAGCATTGTTAATGCATACGCCCGCAGAGCGGCTGCTGCACTCACCTCTCCCTAAAATTTCGAAATTTCCCTCTCACTCTCTCCCCACACACACACATACATACATTCACAGAGCCATCAGCCTCCCTCCTACCATTCCTATATACCAGCACGGCTAATGCTCGAATCTTGCGCGGGCTGCTGCTGCTACTCAAGGGGGGGTAGGAGGGGCGCGAATCTGGGTAGGTTAAGGTGAAACATCAAGTTCCGAACACGGTAATGCACTCGACGTTGTCAGCGCAAGAGGGATGAGGTCCTGCCGCCGCCGCCGCACGGTGTTATATACCGGGGGAAAGTGCGCGAGCGCCGCGGCCCCAGTCGAAGGGGTTTTACTTAGGAATATTTAAGCCGCGTAGTACGCACCCTCTCGCTTTCTTTCTCCCTGTGTATATAAGTATACGTGTGTGTAAACGTGTGTGTAAGTATGGAGGAGTCGAGTCTTTCGTTCCTTATCTGCGGCGGTGGGTGTTATAACGGCTCTCGAGCGTGAAGGCGCTTCAAGCTCGATTGAACTCGAGCGCAGCTTTGCCGAAAGTTACACGAGCGATAATATTGTATGGAAAAGAGGATCTTCGTTGAGGGTATGAGAGAGACGAGCTCTGTAATGGCTTTGCTGAGAGGGAGATATAGGGGACAATTGAAAAGTTACATTGGGGGAAAGTGCTGCGCGGTAATGTTACACCCGTCAGCGCGCGCTAGAAGTCTCGGGGATTCCGTTTCTACGGTTCGCGCGCGAGGAGTAAGTATATGCAAGCTGCATTGTACTCGGCAATGTAAGTGGAAAGTAAGCTTTTACATTCTTTTACGTCATTTTATGACTATCCTATGTGCACGAAATTATATATTTTTTATACATTTTCTACAAAGTTTGGAAAGTTTAAAAACGAAAAGTAATAATATATATAGTGCAGCCATCGTCCCATATATATCGATCCTCTATATAATTCTGCAAAAATTTATTACCACGCCGTAATTTTAAAAATCCGCGCGCTTCTAAAAATTTTACTCCGCGCCTGCCGCCCTAAAAAAATCTTTGTTTATGTCAAACTCGAAAAAATCCCCGGTTTAATTACCTAGCCGCGCGCGCGCGCGTCCCGCCCTCCCACTAAAAAGAGTCAACTTAAACGTAAAATTTTTTATCGCAAAGTTCGAGAGCGGCAGCGCTCGCTCGCGGCTGCTAAAAAAATAAAAAAAAAAGTCCCGGGGAAATCCCCGAAAACCGGACGCGCGCGCGTGCAATTTTCATAAAAACTCTCTCACTCGGGGGAGCCGAAGGAATAACGATAAATCAGCTGGGCGCAATAAAATTCCCGTAATCCTTAAAACTTGGAATCCCACTTCCTTCGTCGCCCGTCGAAAAATCAATTCGTCAATTACGCCCCGTTCCCGTCAGATGCTGCTATAGGAGCACTATATACGCGCTCCGACCCCTTTTTTTCGCCGGCAGTCTTTTATGCTATAAATCTATTTATTGTTTATCATGATTAGCGTCAAGCGATGCATCAATTAAGGCCGACCAGCGGCTACGCTGCAGCTATATACGCATACATATACGCGCGGGCGGGGGGAAGCTCAAAGTCCGGGGGGGCGTGTGTGTATATACACACTCTGCTGCTGCTGCTGCACTGCTTTTCCTCTCTCTCTCTCTCTCCGCCTGTATATATCCCTACAACGGATATCAGACGCTCGGCTAAAAGCTAAAAGCTTTCCCATATTTCATTAGTTCCTCGTCGGCCTGCCAGTAGCTCTAGCAACGGCGGCGGCGGCGGCGGACGCTCCTCTCCTCTCGCTGCGGCGGCTAAATCCTGCGCGTAGCAGCACCAGCAGAGGCTTTATTCGATCCTCGCGCGACGTCGCGTATATCGGCAGCAGCATGAGAGGCACAGCCGTATATATATAGGCCTACATACACCTATACGCGACCGCTAATTACGCGCTGGATACTAACTGCCGCAGCAGCTCTCTTTTTCGCGGTGTAGAACTCCTTTTCAAATCCCACCCCCGTAGCATGGCGTGCTTTCTCCCGCGGTGCACAAGTGCGTGCAATTAAATCGTAATAAGGGCGCGCGGGCGTTTCTCCTTTCTTTCCGTTTTCGAGCGCGCGAAGTGGCGTGGAGGGTAATTAATGAAGACGGCGAAAATAAGCGGGAACCCGGGGAATACCCTTATTCGGTGGGAAAATGCGGCTGAGAGAGAGAGAGGGTGTATGTGTGTGCTTGCGCAGGGGGTGAAGTGAGAGAGAGAGAGACGAGGAACGAGCGAGAGAGAGAACGTCACTGCGCGTGGTATAATGGGCTCCGGCGGATAAAAAGATGGCTCGGCCAGATTAGAATGTAATTCAATTTAGATTCAATTATTGATACGCGTTTTAATTAATATCATTAAACTCTCGAGCCGGGACTTTACATCGCACGCGCGCTCGCGCGAGCCGCCCCCGAAGCGCTTTATGCGCCCGTAGACACACCTACACGCGCGAGAGCATATAGATGTGTGGGTGTATACGAGAGTTCGCATGAGGTGTTGTTGCGCGATTGTGTATACATGGCCAGTCTAGCATGGTCTAATTGTGGCCCGTTCTGCGAGATGGACACCTGACCTTTTTACGAAAACATTTTCCCCCCTCTTTCATTGGATAATTGTAAAGTCGTTTTGTCAGTCCCTTTTCAGTAGATTTATGTACAATTTTATTGTGAATTATTTTACTTTTCAGGACTGATTACATTTTTATATAAGAACCTTTGATAAACATAATACAATTTTTATTATATACCAATTTTATAATCACATCATTAACAATTATTCAGTCTAACAAAATCACATGATAATTAAAAACCAGCTCAAGAGCTATATATCAGTTAACCGAGAAAAAGAAATTTTTATTTTCCAGGAGAGAGCGGTAAAACAGCGCTACGCGATCGCCTCGAAAATCAACAGCCCTCCAAACACACGCTCTTCAACCATTTGAAATGCAAATGTCCCTCTCTCCCTCTCTCTCTTCCTTTCAGCCAAAGAACGAGTAGCGCTACATCGCGAATTTAAAGGTAAACGCGAGATCAAACAAAAAATTCGATTCCTTTGGCCTCTCATCTCTCTCTGATCGCTTTCCTCCCTCTCCCCGAAGACCGCGAGAAAAAGGACAACTAAAAGCTGTGTAGCGAAAAAGCGCATGTGAGCCAGAGGGGGGCTGCCGCTGCTGCTGCAGGAGGGACCATGTAAGCACGATAATATTTTTCCAATTCCAACTGATTAAAGCGTGTCGCTCTCGCGTGCGGGGATGGGAGGGAGGATGAAGCAGCGTGGCCTGGTGGCTCGCCCTAATGAAAACGAGCCCGAAGTCCGAATCGACGACTACGACGACGACACACGGCCTCTCTCTCTCTCTGTGTCTCTCAGCGATCCGAAAAGGTCGACTCTCGTGGAAAAGCAATCGAGTCGGACGTTATACGCGAGTGAGTGAGAGAGAGTCCAGCGTGCGGGCCGGCCCCAATTGTGTCGACATCGGCCCGATCGGTTTTGCCCTCTCTCTCTCTCTCCCTATCCACGATAGAGGGACGGGGGGTAGGTATAGCCACTCAGCGATTCCGTTCGTCGCGGTCAAAGGTCTGCGCTAGCTCACTCGCTCGCTCTCTCTCTCATCGGCTCGGAGAAAACGCAAACACGCGGAGTGCGGGATTAAAGGGATCGCGGCCGTCCTTAATTATGCATTGTCAAGTCTCCCGCGAGCGGCGCAGCTACTCCCACCCCCTCGTATGTGCAGAGCCGGAAAGAGCGCGAGCTAGTGCGCTTCCGTCGTTTCGATTCCCGACGTATATATCGCGCTCTTCCCTTTGCCCCCTGGCATGAGAGGAACATGTATGTATGTATGTGAGAGAAGGTGGGGTAGGGGCGAGTGCAGAGTTTGTACGACGACGACGAGCACTTGGAATTAATCCGATCGATCGACTTGTTTCGAGGCTGAAGGCTATGCCCGAAAAATTGCCGCCTTTGTGTGCAGGAGGAGGGAGAGTATGGATATACGGAGGAATTACAGAGTCGTTAGCCGTGTAGAGAAGGCGATGAGAAAGTCGAGGGTAGAAGGTATAGAGAGGGTGGGATGTGATGTATAGAGGGGGGAAGCAGTGTGAGATCGTTTGGGGGAACGGATCGCAAGTCGTATCATATGATATGTAATAGTAGGACGTTCTGCACTTTCTTACGATTCGTATACTCATATTATTATTATTTTACGCTACATAACAATTGACTGATATATGTATTTGACGTACATCACACAATAATTTCATTTTGCCATATATATAGTTAAAGAACGCAAAAAGTACTGAATCACGCGACGACGTTAAAAGAAAAATGTTTCAACAAAAGAATTCCATTACTCCCTTATAATAAAGAAATACTCTCCGCGCCACATACTCGGAACTGCCCCCTTGTAAAAAGACCAGTGCCGCACTCTATACGCGGAAAAAAGGGCAACGCGCGCGCGTTAAAATATATCAAGTAACTTTGTCCGTACGCGGCCGGCTCCGAAGATATTTTATAATGAATTTTTTTTCGCTCGTTATACACACCTATACATATACTCAGCCGAAGGAAGCTCGTAATACGTACTATATATACACATATACCTACGTCACCGCCGCCGTTGGATCGGCAAAAGAACGTCAACGATATTGCGCGTCGCGCGCGTGGAAAGGTCAGTTTCGAAAATTAATTAATGCGCTCTCTCCCTCTCTGCACCTCCGCTGCATTCTCCACTCCTCACTCTCTCTCCTATACGCCCCGGCAGCTAATTAGACCGACCAAGGTATTGAAACATTGCCGAGCTCGCGCGCGCGTGTGATCCATCCGCGCGCTGCCGCTGCCGATTAGCGACGGAAAATTCCCTGGATTTTCAAGGGAGAGAGTGAGAGCGATGCCGCCCTTATTAGCGCGTGTTCGACATACTATCCACTCTCTCCCTCTTTCCCTCTTTCTCTCTTCGCCATATGCCTCTGTGTGTGTTCTTGTTTACGAGAGACACGGTACTAGCGGAACAGCGGCGGTGGCGGCGGCGGTAGCGCAGAATTTCGCGCGAGAGGATGTATGTATATATATGTATGCGTGTGCGGAGATCCGATTAAATCGATGATTCGTGCGCCCGGACGAGAGAAAAAGTTTGGGAGAGAGAGAGAGGGGACGCGACCTTTTTTTCGTGAAAAACATCGAAACGTCATTCAACGCGCGTGTACGTACCTACATATACGTACGTATATATAGGTACCGTCATTTTTCACGGGGCCGAAAAATCGGTAATCTGCTGCTACTATGCTATAGCTCTGCGTCACTCTTTTTGCACGGGATGATGTTGATTGAAATTTATTTCGCGCGGATTACGCCGCGCTTCGAAGGGGGATGGGTGAGAGAAAAAATCGCTGTTTGGGAATTAAAAGTTATTTTATTGTTGGATTTGGGGGGCGGGCTGATGGGTGGAAAAAGGCGGTAATTGAATGAAAAATGTGCAGGGTTAAGTTGTATTTTACCCATACGATATATTGTGTCGATCAATTAGTTGAAATGACGTATAAAATGTAAATTGCGATTTAGACATACAATTATAATTTGTATTTTTTACATATTAAAATGTTTAAGAAATTTAGTAAATTGCAATGTTTTATAAAACTTAAATTAAAAATAATGTATTTTTTTATACACAGAAATAATTTCAAGTTTCAAAAACGTACTGAAACGACTCTCAAAAAATATTATTAAAAAATATTTTTGCCAAGCCAGAAATAATTACTCGCAGTAGCCAACGCCACACAAAGAGCTTAAAAATGTAATTTCCAACTTCCAAAAGGTTTCCAAAAGCTTTCCAACAAAAGTCCACAATAAAATCCATAACACCGCCCATTACACACACTCTACCCCGTCGTAACCCACAAAAAACTTCGCGCCTATCGCAACTTAAAAATTGCACAAACCACCCACCCCCCAACCGCTAACACTCAGTGTGACTCCTAGCGGTACGTGAAAAACAAAGCAAAACGTTTCTTTTATTTAGCTCTTGGCCGCGTGCAAATCCATACATAAATTATATATAAATGCATGTATATGCATTATATACATATATGAGAAAGCAAAAGCCGCGCCAGGCCACATTATATAATAATGCATCGGCATAGACGTAGGTAAGTAGTGGTCGTCGACTGTTTTTCCCTCTCAAACAACGAAACGCTCGCTCGCTATGGCGCTAACCGCGCTTACTTTTTCGCGATTATAATTTTTTCCCTCTCTCTCTACCTGCAGGCCTGAAAAAGCTCGAAATTAATGATGCCCCCGCATTAAGCGAGCGCGCGAAAGAGAGAGAGAGAGAGAAAGCTCGCCGCAAGAATTCCCCTTAGAATTCGTGGACGCGGGCGCGTGAAAAAAGGAGCGTAAGAGAGAGAGAGAGAGAGAAAGAGCGCGCGTGGTAGCGAGGGGGAAAAAAGAAGCGAGGCGGCCATTTTTCCAGCACGCGAGCGAGCGGCCCTCGTTACTCCCACTGTTTCTATTTAATGATGTCTAAATTGTCATGCGCGAAAGGGACTGAAAATTAAAAGCGCGAAGAAAGCGCGAGCGAGCGAGCGAAGCGCCGGGCGTTTTGCTCTATTCCTTGTTGCCGGGCTTCGTTTCTCGCGCGCAAGCTCGCTTTGTTTCCCTCCCTCCTGCCGCCGTCGCCGCGTCGTTTTACCTCGCGCGTATATCTGTTTCGCACGCGTGCGTAACGCCGCTTTTCTCGCCCGCGACGTGAAAAATTTCCCCTCTCCTTTTTTTTTTATTTTTATTGAAATGCAAAATTCAAAGGCGAGAAGAGAAATGTATATACGTGTGTATAAGGTATGTAATAACCGGTATGTATCAGTTATTGTTTGCAGCTCGTTTGCGCTCCAGTTTTATAATTTCTTTGGCTATGAAAAAAAAAAAATTAACTCTCGTATTCAGAAGCGGCGGTAGGAGCGGCAACGGTAGTCATAATTGTATGGGCGGAAAAATGTGCGCTTCGTTGAATCTATATTATATACGTATATACATGCGTCGCGCGAGTTCGAAGCACACAACGGAGAATCGCTATATAAGACGCGAATCACGCGAGCCGAATGAAATTGCAAATGAATAACGCCGCATTTTAATTGTTATGCTAACGAGCTGTGATTCATTCAATTAACATCTCATGATTGCCAAGTTGTCGAACGTACATGTTCATGCAACGGGATATGATATTTAAATTACATTTACATCTACGTAATTATCAATCACAATGATATAAATAATTCTCTCGATATTCGCTACATAATCAATGAATCATAATATAAAGTGACGAAAGATAAAGAAATCTCTTCGCAACACTTTCAACACATATATAACTGCTCCAATCCACAAAGGTATGTATATATCAGAGAGATTCTATATAGTTATATATCGCGAGGCTCCGATGGTAGACCTGACGACGCGCGCGTATACGGCAGCATCGACAGATGCGGTCCAGCGGTCACGTTTAATCCTAATTGTCGGCAGTTTGGAGAAAGAGAATAGCCGACTAACGGGGCGACGGCGGCGACGGTGGCTACCATCGTACCGAGCTAGCGTTGTTCCCCGCGATTTTGACGACGACAAAGTTTGAGTATAGACGAAGCTGGAAATGAGGAGGCGCTAGATGCGCACGGTATATAGTTCGAATGTTTTGAAAGGTGTGCGTGCGATGATGCCGCCTCAGCCGTTTACAACTCTAATGACGTCATTAATGCGCGTAGATGTATCGCGGAGTCGTGGCGCACGTTATATATATGCGAGCTGGCGCCGTACATATAGAGAAAGAGAACGGTTGTTAGTAATTAAGCGGGTATACGCGCGACTGAGTTAGTGGAAGTGATAGTTTTTGCCTTGGTTGGGTTTCAAGTGCAGAGATATGCTCGGGTATCTTAAGATAGATGTCAATTGTATACTTATTGTGTGTATGCGTGTGTGTAGGTTTTGACGTCACGACCGACGTAGTGGAAAGCTTTTTTGCATTAGTTTGAATGAATTATGTTGATTTTGGTTAACGATTTATGTTAAATTATTCATAATTTGACTGTAGCTGGAAATCTATTAACGTAAAAGAAAATAATTTATTTAAATGAATACGGGAGAAAAAGTCGACACTATATAAATCTTGACGTCAAACTTACAGTACAATCGACTACTGTCTTAAGACATATACGACCGTCGTAATATATATCACTTTTTGACGCACTTGACACAATTATAAAATAATTTCTATTTCACATTGTTTATATGTATAGAGGAGTGGGTCAATTTATTTGCAACGAATATTTTTACGTTTCGGTATAGTCACTGTGTCGCAATAAAATGAAACTTATAAAAGCCTTATGAGCCTACAAAACTTCAAAGTTATGAAAATTATAAATAGCATATTAAACGATCGAAAATGTAAAAAAAAAATACAATATTGTCCAACTTTCGCCTATAAGTATATGTATCAAACTTAAAAAATGAATGAAAATTAATTATTAATTCCATCGCATTAAATTCCTTACAAAAATCTTAAATATCTTAATTTCCATCTCATTTACCTTGACATATAAAATTGTATAAACAATTATTATTATAATTTTTCGGTTAAAATTACAAGGCAAAAATCCGTCTTCTTACAACCGAAATATACTCATCCGCAAATTATAATACCAGTAGCCTCGCGTTATAATTAATATCGCGTATAAGCACCTCCGAAACAACAACTCGCATAACCCTCATGCCACGAGAACAATGGACCGCTCCGACCCTGCAGCTCTCTCTTCAAGAAAAGATCGCCAGCACATTACTCCGGAGCTGGCCAACTACACTATACCCCACCACCACTCAGCAGCAGCAACCCTAGGTCGTTAGAATTAGGGCTCTTATCGAGAGACTCTACTCCGTTCGGTTATTAAGCCATAAAGCCACACACTCTCTCCCCCCTACCTACTCTTCCGGATACCCGGCGTGGCTCGATAAATTATAGCCAGCAGATAGAATCTTTCTGGACATAGCGAGTAGAGACTAGGCCGGAATAGTTCGGCCGCCGCATACCCCGCGCTTTTTCGGACGGAGGGGGGGTGAATAGCTCGGGATTGTTGTTCAATGGAATTTCCGCGTAGGAACTCGGAGGTGTGCTCTCCTCGTACACAATGGGCGCAGTAGCAGCAGCAGCATCAGGGATGGTTAGGCGCGAATTACTCGCTGCGAAAGAGGTGCGCGACTTCGAGGAGGATGAGATGTTCGACGGCTGCTGGGGTTTTGGATGCCGGACGAGAACGCCGTGCCCGAGAGAGGGGAGGAGGATGCTGCCGCTACGTGGGCTATTGTGTTGGAGCGCGGGGGACCGCGAGCGATGCAGCTTGCGGTAGGTAAACGGTATGCGGGAAGGGGGAAAAGGGGAAAATAAAGATTTTTTGAGGAAATTGTTCGCGTCGTGGTGCCCTTGTAGTCGGTGGTGATGGGGGGTATTTATGGTTGACGAGTTAGAACGTGCGCGAGAAAGTCGATTACATTTTTGGTAAGGGCTGTATGAGAGCGAGAAAATACAATATTTCTGTAATTATTATCTTGCTCTTGGAAATCTTTGAAAATTTTTCTCTTGTCTTGGTCTTTTTAGTCAATATGAAAAGTATTTTTCTCAACTCAGGCCTTTTTCGCGTGTGAAAGTAGGAGAGAAAATTCCGCATTTCAAGCATATTATGTAAAAGTGGTAAGAAATATCTATTTCCACCCTAAAACAGGTGAGAAATGAAAAATTGGTGCTATCTATAATATACGACTAACTTGTTTTATGTAAAATGTAACAAGTGTATAATCGTATTTATATAGCCACTTCGCCCGCGCAATAATCGCAAAACTTGGCTCATTAAATGACTAATCAAGTCCCGGCAACCCAATCAACCTCGTTCAATCTTCAAAAGAAAGCCTGTACCAATAAAAACTTCCCACATACACGAATACAGGCCAAACTAGGCCGCTCGACAAAGAGGAAACACGTCAAAACACTCGCTAAGCGATCGTCGCCCCGGCACAAACACACATCTCGCTATGCGCTGCGCGTCTATAATACACCTCCGTGTCTCGCGCGAAGCTTTTTCTCCTCCGCGCGCATGCGACGTCGCCGAGATCTCATTTGGCATCGGAAATTACTCGAATCCTACAATCAGCGGCGCTTTGTCGAGTGAGAGAGAGAGAAGTCGAGGCTCGGATTTCGCGTTCGCCGCAGCGCGACTCCTCGCATAATGACGCGCGGGGTTGCAAAGGGTTGTGGGGAGGAGGTAGGGAGAGAGCCGCGAGAAAAGAGAAGGGGCACAAAAGGCCGGGTGGAAGCTGCCTCACTACTCCGTTAATTGGCACTAATTACGTCCTCTAATTATTGTACTCCGCCTCAAACCTCCTCTCCCCCTCGCTGTGAGCGTAGCTCTCTATTTTAGCCTCCCTCCCGCTCGCTCGCTCGCAGCACTTCTGAAAGAAGGGAGAGGAGGGAAAATCGAGAAATGGAGGATTTAAGGTGAAGAGAGAAGGAGAAAGACGGCGAGGTGTATAAAGAAAGCTGTGTGGTTTAGATGTGTGTATATGTATGTACGCTTGTTTGCCGAGTAAAACGTCTTGTCTTAAAAGAAGAAAGAGAAAAAAGTTTACGAGAAAGATCTGTTTTGGTTATATATGTATTTGCTTATCATTCAACTCGTTCGCGTATCGTCTTCTTGTTGTCTCTGTCTTTCGCTCTTCGTTAAAATTTATAATTGAGCATTCGTTAATTACGCCGAGTGTATATACTTATAGTGGTATAGGCTCAGCGTGCATATAATTATGCCGGAGTCCGAATGAAAATTTAACGACATTATTTTACATTTCGCTTACATACATATACAGAGACGTCACGGTCGTTCTGTTTCGTCGACTAATTATAATTAAACTTTTCCAAAATAAACCGCGTCGCGTGTAGTATACATAATCATAATTCGAAGGCGCGCCTCATTCAGAACTTATGGCAAGTCATTAGCATCGTATAATTCACAAACGTCGTGACGTCGCTACTCGCCGCGCGACTATATACATAATATGCTTCCACTGGCGGCGGGATTTTCAAAAAGTTTCGCGCATGAACAAACAGAGCTAATAAAATAATTCTTCAACTAAATTTTTCATTCACGCACACGCAGCTGGGTGCTCTGAATTTTCCCCTCCTTTATTATATATATATGTTTTATTTATTCAGCGCGAATTAGAATTTTTCATAGAAAAGTGCAGCACGCGCGCGCTGCCAGAGAGCTAAGAGGGCCCGGGGAAAGGGTTAAAAAGGGAATAAAACAGATAAAGCAGAGAATTCTCCGCGTGCGTAATTTAATTACCCAGAGCCACTTGTGATTCTCTCCCTCTCTCTCTCTCGCCCCTACTCGCGTATATATATATGTATATACCCTTATACACACTATACATACTCGTTCCTTTTTTTTCCGCTCGCTCGCTTCGTGAATTGCACAAGGTGCATTGAGATTATTTAAGCATTTCGTCAGGGCTTTCGCTTTGATGTTTACTTAGTGGCCCTTGAACCGCCGCCGCCCCCTTGACTTCTCTGTCTGTCTCACTCTCTCGTGCATTAATTAATATCTGGCCACGTGGTTGGTGACTTCGGGAGCCGCGATGATTTTTTTTTTCGACGCGAGATGCAGTATAGTGTGTGTATAGGATTCGCTTGCCGTTACTATATAGCCTGGGTGGGAAAAAACGCAGAGAGCAAGAAGAGAATTTGCAAATATAATTCGTGTTTCTTGCCAGACTGCCGCTCGGGATATTCGCTAATTTCTTTTAATTTTGCACGAGATCTCGTTCTTTTTGTTTAATGTGCAGAGGCCAGTGTGCAGCTGCTTCTCGCTCTCCATCTCTCTGTGCCGTTTGACTACTACGTTGTAATGTGTATAAGGAGGAAAAATTTTGAAGCCGGGTAATGAATGCAAATTTTTATCAGGAAATCCTTCAGATTTTATGGTAACTTGGTTGCATAATTATGTCTTGTGTAATGAAGCTGCTGCTCTGTATAAAACAAGCTCTGAAACCATAATTTTTTCATTATATACTCTGATATAATAATTAATGATATAATTTTGTGATTATTGTACACATGTAATTGCAAATTTAGATCTCTAATTCTCTTGAAAGAAATCTTTCTACATTCCCGCGCGAAAAGCCTTTTTATCACGAAAATCTCCGCAGAAAAAAGGCGACCAGACCGAATCGTCGTCGTTCGAACGAAAGCAGAAAGAGAACGAGAAAAGAAGCACCGGGACTAAAAGTCCGTGTGTCTAAATGCCAAAAATACGCGCGTAATGGAGTTCGGGAGACTCCTCCGCGGGCGAAAGGGACCGCGCGTAGAAAAGAGCATTTATACGCAAATCCTGCCCCACACGGACGATTGAGCTCGCCACCGCCACTGTGCGTACGTGCACGAAACGTGAAGTACGCCCATCCATACATACAGACACAGACACACACACATCCGGGAGATAATAACCCCTTTTTTTCTATAAACCTCCGTCGTCCACGCGAGGTATACCCGCACTTGTTTCCCGAATTTTCATTCGGCCCCGCGCGGATAAGTCGTCGGCAATTCGCTCGCGAAATAAAACTTGCTGCGGACGAGTGTATATGTGTGCGCTACCGCGATGCAACGTCCGGGTCCGGCTGCTACTAACAATCCCTCTGAAATCCCCCCCTCGCACAGAGAATGCGAAACCCTCTGCCACGGATTTTCAGTGGTTCGTTGACGTATATATCTACATGAATTTTTCACGTTTAAGTAGCCGTCCGTCGGCTTATACGTTTTATTTTCAAGAGGTATATATACGCATGTATATAATACCTATTGAAAGGCCGCAGACAGGCGTTTTGTGTTGATTGCCGAGGGTTGCTCGTACACGAGGGTTGCAGCTCGGGGAGACAGCGAGTCACACAATTAGATTATGCACGGCCATGTGAACCTTCGCCGTCATGGCGAATGGCTTTCTGCAAGAGCGCGTCTTCGTTGCGGGACGAAGGTGGCCGAGCGTGTGCGAATCGTGTATACATCCGAGAGGTGTGTAAATGCGTCAGTGAAAAATAATCGCGCAACTGCGTTCGCTTGGAAACCATTCTTTTTGTCCCCCTTTCTATTTTATCCGGGGAGTGTAATAAATTTTAATGTTTTTCGGCATTGATGGATAGGGGAGAAATATTATGCAAACTATATATGAAATCTTATATTATTTTATATTATAGTCTAAAGAAAGTTTTTTTTATTAATTTGGAAAGTCGACACGATGCCTCGTGCGGAATTTAGTGTAAAAGTTTCTTATTATGAGCTCGCGACTTGCGCAGTAGTAGTAAATTTTCCAAAATGCAAATGCGCATGATATACTTTGGTGCTATGCAGTTTACAAAAAATAAAACGCTTTATATATATAACGAAAAATAAAATTTTATTGCGTACCATATAATTTAAACTTGGAATTTCCGGAAACATGCGTATAATAATAATTTACTACGCTGCTATATATACGCGAAATTTCAATTGTAAAACTTTAGACACATACAATATACCAACCCCTATCTCTCTCTTTCTCCTTCACCCTCAGCCTTCAGCTACAATGCACGAGCGGACGCATAAAGTTCGCGGCTAATTTAATCGAGCTTATCAGCCGGCGCGATCCAAGACACCTACATACAAGAACCCACCCCGGCTAGCTATATAACTACTAATACGCGTGTAGCATCTTCGCGCGCGTAACACACACTTCACGCGTGAGCTTTCTCGCTCTTCCCCGCGCGCAACTTTTACGCGAATCAGCCTTCCGTTTTCACACACAGCGCAATTTACACGCATACATACACACTCTCTATATATACCTCAAGGCAGCAGCAGGCCGCTGCTATACGCTCAAAAGCCGGGGCGGCGGGTTAATTTAGTGTGTCGTTAAATGGGCTTTAAATTTAGTTTGTGCGCTCCATATACACATATACACACGCGTGCGCACGCGTATAGGGCAAGGACGAGATAGCGCGCGGGGCATTAGAGCGTCGTTAGGTAACGACGACGACGCCGTTGGGCGAAATCCGAAAATCAGAGAGTGGCCATTACCTTATACTCGCGCGCGCCTGGCCACTGTCGAATTTTCCATCCTCCTCCTCCTCGTCGCTTGTGCATCTAATAAGCGAATCCCTTTCAACGTTTTACTCGGGCTGCGCGTATATACGCATACAGGCGCACCGGAACTTATTCCGCGCGGTTTAGCGGCCGGCCTGCAGGCTAACTTTGTCGAATTAAAACTTGTGAGAGGTGAATGGATGTGTATGTAGTATACAGCTTGTATGTGGGTTTGTTTAGCGAGAGGGCAGTGATGATGATTTCGAGCGATTATTGTGTCATTGGAGGAGGGAGTTTGAGCAACTGGAGTTGTTGAATTGGGGTAATTTGGGGTAAGAAAGAAGTATTGTAAAATTAACTTGGACGAAAGGTTTGTAGCTTGTTTTGAAATAAATCGAGTAATTGATATTAATCTTATTTTTCATAGACTAACTATATAAGAAAAAGCAACCCTCAGGTAAAAGTGTTAAAATATCAGTGAAATATTTCTCCAAGATCCTCTCTCACGGCCCCCTACTACGAAACCATCGAAGAATTTAATCCATAGCGGCCATTTAAAAATAAAATCCCCCTGTGCACCTCGCTCTAAAACGAAATTCCGCAGCACACGGGTATCGTAGCGCGCTTGATTAAACGACGAGCGCGCGGGGCACAAGTTTTTTTTACAAATTAACGCTCAACATTTAACGGCCTCTTCCTTCCTTCCTTCCTTCTCGCGCTTGCGCTTCCTTCCCCTCCAAGACTAAAAGCGCACTCCCTCTCCCTCGCAGCAGCCGCAGAAAAAAGAGGCTGGACATTATCCAATAACTTTTTGCAGGCCGTACTTGGGCGCGTGCCGCAGGCCTTATAATTACACTGATAATGTGTAAAAATGTGTATAAACATTCCCCCGATACGCCGCATAGTTTTTACCTCCTCTCCTCTGCCCTCCTACCCCTCATCACACGAGGGCCAAGTCGACAAAGAGTACAGAGCGAGCAAGCGAACGCTAGAGAGTATAGAGCCTTCCTCCTCCTCCTCCGCTTCCTCCTCACTCGCTCGCTCGCTACACGACATAGTTGAAAACGGAGAGTTTAATTAAAAAAGTCTCAGGGCATAGACTTGCAGAGTACGCGCGCGAGCACAGGAGCCGCTTAAAGTAGGTCCGGCGAGCTGCGAACGCGCGGGCCTCTTGCTGTGCGCGCACCGCGCGCGGACAAAGAACGTCGATATATAGAGAGTAAGAGAGGAGCGAGGGAGCGAAAGTCCAGCGGCCGCCGCCGCGCGTGATTTTTTAATTACAGAGTGTCCGTACTTAATTAATCGGATTCCGCTTGCCTTTTTTTTATTCTACCCGTGAGCGCGCGCGCACGCGAGAGAGAGAGAGCTTTTTTTTTTATATATATAAGCGCGCCCGCGCCTCGCTAAAATATTCACACAGCGTGTAAAGAAAACTTGTCAGGCACTAATCGAAAGTCCAATAACTGCTCACTGGGCATTATTATTATTTTTATTATTATTATTTCGATGCAGGTATATGAAGAATTTTTCGCGTGCAGTATTCTTCGCCCAGCTGTCGTTAATTAAATTTTCCATTTTTTCACAACGGTGCGCTGCGAGCAGATGTCAACTCATAATTCGAACTTTCCGCGATATAGTATGTATATTATAATACACAGCCTATATATACGCCGTTTACTATTAATCCCGAGCGATTCCAATTTTGTTTTCTAATCCTTCTCTCTTTTTTTCGGTGCCACCGAGAGTCAATACGAGACTTAGGTCAGCGCGACAATAGTTGCTGCTCGACACGGCCACTGAGTGCTAGGGAGAGAGGGAGACAGAGAATACAGAGAGAGAGAAAAAAAAGGAAGCGATCGGTTCGCGAATATAGGTACTCTGTGTGTACACGGGCAAAGAGAGAGAGAGAGTGATCGCGAAAAAATCCCATCGATGCGCGGGATGTATATAGCTATGTGCATGTGTGTGCACGCGTACCTATACTACGCGCGCAGGGTAACGTCGGAGGGAAAATTTTCGTTTGAGGTACGACGGAATTCGGGAGTACATACGGATCGCACGCGACATACGTTCACATGGCGGGTAAACGATTGAAACATGAGAAATTGGGAAATATTAATGTTTTAAAACGATTTTTTTTTTTTTCATTCTTGAGGAAGTCACTTTCATCATATAGGAACCGTATAAAATAATCTATTTATTTCCAAAATTTAGGTAACCGTCGTAATTTTAATAAGACAATCTAAGTCTCGAGCACAAATTAAAAATGGATGGTAAACGTGCAACAGATTTTTTTTACGTGGACCTCTTATTTTTTAAACAATCGACTCGCTTTTTGTCGTATGTCTGCGTAACTCCAATATGATCACAATTTCAAGACAAGACAATAATACTTTTCATATTGACTGAAAAGATCAAGAAAAAATAGAAATTTTCAAGAATTTGGAAGAGCGAGACAATAATAACAGAAATATTGTATTGTCTCGCTCTCGTACAGCCCTATCACCAGCCAAAAAAATCCCTGTCCCCGCATCCTCGCCATTTATTTTCACACGATCCGATCGAATTTTCTCTCCCGCTCTCTCTCTCTCTCACTCTCTCGCGCGCTCTTTCTCTCTCCCTCTCTCTCACTCGCTCGCGCTCTCTCTCTCTCTCTTTCTCTCCGTTTCCCACCTCTAACACGCGCTAATTGCACGAGAAAACCTAATTCAATAAGCTCACACGCGCTCTCTCTCTCATTCGGAGCTCGGAAAAACGAGAGAGCTTTACCACTACCACTGCTAGCGCACGAGAGAGAGAGAGAGAGAGGGAGAGAGAGCAAGAAAGAGTATGACTACGGTTTGTCCAACTTCGATCATTCGCGCGCTCCGCTCGCTCGTTCGTTTTCATTCGCTCGTTTCATGCTTCCTTCCTTCCTTCTTCCTCTATATCCCTCTCTCTCACTCTCTCTCTCTCGCCTCTCCCACCCGCACGCGGCCTCCCCTTCAATGGCTCCAGTACGCGGCGGCGGCCGCACTCGGTTTACTAATGAGTAAGCATTGAGGTGAGACAATGCTCGGCAACTTCGCTTTGTGCCTAATTAATGAAATAACATTAAATAAGGGGAACTGCGCCGAAGGAGAAAGGAGTACTTGCGCGCGAGCGCTCTGTGTATAGCCTCCACCCGGCGAATGCTGCTGCTTCTGCTGTTGCTCTCCTCGTTAATACCACCACCGACGACGACAACGACGACGAGCTATAAATGCATTTTTCTGCTTTGTGGTTGTCGTTTTTTTCTCTCGGTCTCGCTCTTTCTGGAAGCTTTTTGTTTTTGCGGTGTGGAACGGTTGCTAGACGAGAACGATAACGAAGATATGAGAGAGGAAGAAAACGTGGGTATAAGGTGCGTGGGGAACACGCGGTTATCGGGCTTTACTAATTAATTGAAATGAAGGAGATCGGAGTTATTGATATTGTTTGTACAGTGTGTGCTAATCGCATTTTCGTTTTTATATTATACCTGAGATATATTTAAGAAAATCGTTTTGAATTTAGGTCTATTAAAATGAAAGGCGTTATTTTATAGATTCCACTGAGAACAGGCACATCTGTTCAGTTTAATAAAACCGTTATACTTTTATTGAAATTTCTTAATTTATTTTATATAAAAAATGCTCAAACGGGCTCTCAATAAGAAATTTTGTTACAATAAAAACTTTCACGACAACGGTAAATTGCGTGACCGCCTGCGGATATCCTTTTTGAAAAGTAAGGCATATTCACATGTATAGTACATATATCACATACGTGCGTGCTGAAAAGTATATAGGGCGATAAGGCGACTAGTGTCCGTCAAATTTGACACAAATGAGAAGCCTTCCTTTAATCTCGACTTAATCAGCGACGCCGGTTCGCTGATTGCGCGCCCTTGTCAAAATCTGGAACTTGGCACGCATGCGTGTTGTTCCTCTCCTACACACGTTCGTTCGTTATCTTACTCTCTCTCTCTCTCTCTCACGACATCGTGTAATTGCGAAGGTGAAAGCCGTCAAATTACATTAGCGTCGAGCACGTGGTGTTTGATTTTTTTTCATTTTCGAGAAATTCCCGTGAATTGTAAAACTAGAATACCGTGTATATAGGTGGGAACTAAAAATTTCTAATACCACGAGGAATGGGAACTCCACCCTAATCCCAAAGAACACGTAGGATTTATCTACAGCTGTTACACACGAGCAAATCCTACAAGGGAACAACGAAATGGTTTTTAAAAGGTTAAAAAAAAAATCAAATTGTATTACACCAGTGCGAGATAGGAGACGCGTCTACATTTAGCTGTGTATATCTGCGTGTACTACTCCGTTACATATAGATATATATGTATGTGAAAAGTCTGATCACTCAGATCTCGAAAACACAGTTAAAGCGATTTTCATCTAAATGGATATGTTTTTTTATTTTTCTCGCGCCGGTGTGGAAAAAAAATGAGAATTTTCATTTTATTTTATGCGCTTTTATATATACATTCTTTTTTCAATCAATGTTTTTCATATCCCTCTTCGCTATTTTCGCTCGAGTAAATAAAATTCATTAATTACTGAAAATGGCGGGTGAGCAAATTGTTATTAAAATATTCATCAAAAAACAGTAACCAAATAAATACATTTTTTCATCATTATTATTCCGCGATACTAATAAACGAAAACTAAAATGAAAAACATAGAAATGGTACACATACCACATACATACACTCATAGCAATTTCACCCTCTATACCCTCTCCCCGAAAAACGCTCACGCTTTCCCGTCACCGAGCGAATAAAGCATCCGGCCACTTGATCGTCCGAGCTTGCGGAAGATCACAGCTTGCCGGCACTCCGGGCGATCTTCCGCAAGCTCGGACGATCAAGTGGCCGGATATTTTATGCGCTCGAGGTGCGCCCCAAGACGAGAGAGCGCCGCGGCCCGTCAGCCCGTGGCTAATCGCTCGTTCGCGCAGGCTTGTAGGTACTTAGGTCTTGTGTCACCTTTTTTTTATTTTGATTAATATTGAAAGAGCAGGTTTGGTTGGTAATTTTTCGGAGGGAGGAAGAGGGAGGAGGCTAAGTAGACGAGAGGCTTGAAAAGTGGGAATAAAGGGTAGGTGTTTTTTTTTCTTTTGATAGAATATGTAAATTGAAATTTTTAAAGTACAAAAAATATTTCGCTATATACTTCATTTACATAAATGTTATTTAAATTAATCTAGAATTTCTCGGACGAACATTCGCCAGTGAATTTATCTAAATCAGATTCTCCAGTCACGAATTATGCAAAATTCCCTCCAAACATAAACAGCATGAGCATCACCGTACAAGTCAAGCTAGAAATATAACTTCCACCTAAAAAGTAAACTCCAACCCAGGACCGCACGTACTCCGCGCATCCTCCGACGTAAACTGCACGCTGACTTTATTGCTCGCAGCGATCAATTATTAATCCGCGCGCCTCGACTTACATTACCGCGCACGGCCCGCTTGCGCACGATCGCTTCTTACGACGTCTGTCACGCGAAAATTTATTATTAAAAAGTCGCAGCAGCGGCAGCTTCCTCCAACGTCACGCAGACTGCGCGCGCGGAATGAATTATCCAGGACGTCGTTTGCGAATAAAAAAGTGCACGCGGCCACTGGCTCTCATTGTATCGGCTCGTTAAGGCCGCTTAATCATTGAGGGCGGTGAGTGCGTGCACACGGACGTCCCGCCAATGTTCGATCGGAGTCGCAATTCGTAATTCAATTGTACGCGGGTGCGGTACAATGAGGATGAGAGAGAGAGAGAGAGAGAGAGCGCAAGAGAAAGAGGCTTCGTGTTGTATCGAATGATGATGTATCGCTTTTGGAGAGAATGGTGATGGAGGTAAGTTATTATAATGAATTTAAGTTTTGAAGGATTCCATATGACTTTCCGACCTCAAGTGAGCTTCATAAAAATTTGACGACACCGCGAATTCCCACCACAGGCGCACACACGTATATAGCTGCGGTATATATGCGTAATCCTGAATCTCTGCGTTAATGAACGACGTACGAGACGCACGCTGCGATCATAATTCCGCGCGACTCTCCCCAGGCGCGTCGACAGCCATAATTCCACGTGGGGGTGGAACAACTTGGCATTCCTAACCTCGCGCTTTTCTTCCCTCTCTATCTCTCTCTCTTTCTCCCCCGCACGCACGTCACAACATCACACGTCGCGCTAACTAACTCTATAACCCCTTCTCACCCGCGCCTGCACCCCCACACGCGCCAGCAAGAGAAAGCCGCTCGTTCTCTCCTCACTCCCGCGCACAGCCGCTTTACGTGACCGCGGCGTACATCGCCGATAGTAGTTCCTCCTCCGCCGACGCACGCACACTAACACACACATCCACCCCCCGAGCGCAATCAGTTCCCGTAATGCCACGATTCAGGGTTCATCAGGGCGGCCATTTTCCCCGACACCCCTTATTACCGCCATTTTGTCGACTCGCCCGCGAGAGCGAGCGAGAGAGAGTACACGTGAGCGGAGTATGCACACGTACGCAGAGGGGAGGGAGGTATAGGAGCTATTTTGCCGAACGATGCGCGCACGTGGGGAAAAGGACGAGATTGGAAGCGATGTGAGGGAGTTATATATATAGGTAGGTTCGGAATTTTTCGCCGATTGTTTTTACGGATTATCTGCGCGGAATACGCGACCCGCCGAGGTGCAGTCAATTTTTCTCTCCCCGTATATATGTATTGATGTGCCTCCGTATATGTACCGGAGCGACTAGCAAGTGCGCGCTCTGCGGTGGATCGGCTATACGTGTATGGGTGCGTGCATTGTGCACACGGTTTTTTTTGTCTTTTCTTATAGAACTTGGCGAATATGTATATTGATTTTTCATTTGGCAATTTATTTCACGCTCGAGCTTGATTTTTATATTTCCAATGTGGTACTATGGTTGCGTTATATATGTATATGGTCAGTGATGTTTTGCTTTCGTGCGGTCTTTTCAAATTCTTTGCTGTTTAAATGGAAAAATCTCATTTGAAAGCCACGAATCTGAGAAATATAAAATAATTTCGAATGTCTATGCTGAGATATACAAAGGTAGGGCTGCACGAAAGCAAGATAATACAATATTTATGTAATTATTGTCTCGCTCTTGTAAATTTCTCCCTGGTCTTGGTCTTGTCAGTCAATATGAAAAGTATTATTGTCTTGTCTTCAAATTCTTGATCATATCGAGTTACATAGACGTGTGACAATAATAAACGAGTCGATTCAGAGGGAGGGGAGGTTATAGAACACATCGATATAGAAGGCACTGAAGTGAAATAGTAAGATACAATAGTAAAATAGTTGGCTATTTAAAAATATTCGGGGGACATGATGAGGTCCATATAAAAGAGGAATTAGTTACGTAGATGTGCGACTGTAATCGAATCGATTATTTGTAAGATTCTTGAGCCTAAATAGCCTGTGGTCGCGAGGCCCACGCACAAAAGTGAGTTACGTCATTACGTGGACGTGCGAAAGTAAGAAAGTGGACTATTAAAAAAGTAAGATTTTTTTAAATTATCGACTCGCTTATTATGGCATGTCTATACAACTCTCTTTACGAGGACCTTTTATCACCTGGCTCTTTGGGTTCGTGATTTGTTAATATAATCGACTCGCTTATCGCCGCACGTCTATACTTTCTAAAGTTGAACTTTCTATCGATTATTGTCTTGAACGTTGAAGCAAGACAATACAATATTAAGATTAGAACTTGAATATAGCAAAGGACTATAGAATAACTATATAATAAATACTTTTTCGAAACCACAATTTTGTCACATTTTTAAATCTTGAAAATAACACATCAATTTTGAAATCTCTCAAGGTAATTATTAAAAAACCTCGCATGAAAAATACAACAAAATCAATTAATCCAATCGACAATTCACGTAAACGACCGCGGCATTTCTCGTTTATTACATTGGCACCCCACCCGCTTTTCCCGTTTTTTCCTCCATACCGATATATAACGAACGTTATCCGCGTATTTTTTTTTTAATCGCGCAAAAAATTTAGTCTATAAATCCATAAAATGTCCTTCTGCTCTTACGTAAATTAAAATCGTTATAACACCGTGCGCGTAGGCGGGCAGGAGGGGATGGGGGCCGTGAATCAGCCGGCGTTACTCCAGATTAAAAAGCGCTCAAAAAGTGCGCGATCCTCACCGGGGTTGTGTGTGTGTGGAAGCGGGGGGGGGTTATGGAGGTTCAAGTGTCAATTGACAAACGACCCGAAGAAATGAAGTCGAAGCGAACGCGAAGCTATATGGATATAGGACTTTCAGGGTGCAGATATTTGCATTTTTGTGAAGTGGCGACTTAATAAGTGGTCGTGTAAGGTTAGCGTCAGAGGTGTGATTTAGCTGTCGAGAAGTGATTGTGACGATGAATTTTCAGGTGAGATTTCATTTTAAAATTTTACGCAATTTAATAATTTGGAAGGTGTAATATGAAAAGTAACGTAGCTCATAATTCTTCCATGTAGTACATTGAAAAAGTATATCTTCAGAATTGCTTCACCATCTCATGATTTTGAGATATCTGAAGTATCAGATTTTTTAGTTATATTAAACAATAAAGTAGACAATTTTTTTTATCCATTTAGTGTACAAAATAATATAGCACTGCTTGTTCCCTGTAAGATTTAAATTGGATCATTCTTTTAAGATTTTTTTAATCCGAAATCAAAGTGTGTGAATTTTGAAATTGAAATAACGAATTTGATATTAAGAATTCTGTAAGGTTCCAAAATTCTCACAAAAAATCAATTAGACTAATAAGATGAATATGAGATATAACAAACAATTATGCAAGCGAATATCGTTATAGTAATTTATACGAATTTTCCTGTTCGTCTCACATACCACCAATAAGCTTTTAGCTCAGGATATTTTTGTAAAGGTTCTTGAAATTATTTACACACGAACTAGCTCCACGCAATTGTACAGACTCCCACGTCATTTTTGTAGTATTTCATCAACCGTTACGTCAATTTTATTCTTACTCTAACTGGTAACCCCGATACCCAGCGCGTTACCTACAGCAGAACGGTTTCGTTGAAACACCAATACGATCAGGTATAACTTTCAAGCAATTGTATGAACAACAGTGTGGTACGCGGCAGTGTATACACGTCTATACCGAGCTGTGCACTAAATTTGATTTTTCCGATATCACTCGCGCGCGTCCGCTCGAGTTCAGTGATTTTTCCGCAAAGTTCAAAAACGACAAGTGCATCAAAGCCCTAAAAAAAGGATACTTTTTGATTTTTTGCGCGCGCCTCGTGGCACGCGACCAAAGGATCTCTATATGTATCACCATCCGCGCCGCTCGCGTGCGATCGCGTAATTGAAAAACGATGAAACGCGCGAGCGGTCAAAAGCAATAAAAGGGAGATTCGAACCACGCGCTCTCGCGTTTTACAGAGGTCGACTGTATACTGCCGCGTATATACTCATTCTTTGTCTCTATCTCCCTCTCGGTCTCTCTCCACGGGGTGAAAAGCAAAAAAGAAGCCATCGCACACACGCGAGCGATAAAGACTCTGGGCAGGATAGGTAAAAGAGCGTGCCACTACGCCGCGCGAGTTTGATTGCGAATGCCAAGTATATAGGTACACGATTTAATCCGACTCCTGAATAACATTAGAGCGAGCGGGACAGACTCACTCAGCACTGCCGCGCGCGCGGATGTCATCATCGTTCTCTCGACTCACGAACACACACGCACGGGTCCTGCGTTCGATAACGATGCCGAGAGGGCGGGAACCGGCAAACAATTCGCGCTCGCGCACGAGGACGGGGAGAGAAAGGTGCACAGCATGCAGTCACGGGCGGGCGCGGTTGATAGCGCGCAGCCACCCTTATTTAGTAGGAAGAGCGCGTATACAGCCGGCGATAAATTACCCGAATTTTCCGAATCCCCGGGACTTTGGCGAAATGGCCCGCGGGATATATCAATACTGAGAAAGAGAGAGAGAGAGAGCGCGCAAGTTCCTCTCGCTTACCGTAAATTAGCCCTAAATTTGCAATTGGCTATTAAATTACGGGGTGTATAAATCAAAGCACCACGCCGAGTAGATCCCTCTGGCCCGCGAAAGTGGGGTGTACTTTAGCTTACTTTTTGTCTATATATGTATATGTACAGAACCGGTCGTATAATTTTCTTTAATGGGTTGGGAATATTTACGATCCGAGCGAGTTTTGTTCTATTTCGACGTGCATAGAGGTAACTGTAAGTTTAGGCGTAATTACGGAAATTTAAAAAACGATTCAATTGCATAATTTATGCGGCGAAACTATTGCATTTGCCCTATATTAAAAAAAAGAAAAGAAAAAACGTTATATATAACGCGTCCCGCATGTTTGTCCACGGCAATAATACGCGCGCTGTGACTTTTATTTATTTATTTATTTGCCCGTTTATATTCATAGTTTTGTTTGCCCGCCGGATACGCGCGCGGCCATTCATTTATTTGTCTTCAATTTATCATCCGTATATATATATATAAATTTCGCGCGTTTATTCGAGTCAACATCGCACGTCCGAGTGAGAGAAAATCCGCTCCGCGCGCTCGATCCCCAAAAATACAGCCCGTCCCCGCTAGAAAAAACAGCCGAAAATCCTCGCCGCGGACGCGCAAACACCCCGACGTCAAAGAAGAACTAAAAAAAAGCACCGGCCGCGGTATAAACTGACGAGAGTGATAAAGCGCGGGGGGAGCTGGGGGCGTGGAGATCGGCAGAGACAATCGTCGCGGTGCGAGTTTTCGGTAAGCTTCTACAGAAAGAAGAAGAAGAAGAAGAAGATCGTTGAGCGGTAAAGCTCCAACTGGCGACCGGATCGGCAGTTCGGACTTGCGGAGAGCCACGCGGCCATTTGCCAGCATCGACACATCTCGCTCGGGAATCTTAACGTATTCCGCGTGTGATGTGTACGAGAGCTTACGGGCGATAGCGCGGCGGTGGGTTGCGGTAACGGTCGAAGGGAATAATGGCCACGACGTCAGCAGGTCGTTGCGCAGCGGGGACTTGTTCGTGTTCGCGATCGAGTTGCGCGATCTCACCCGCCTCCTGATGCTATTGGTCAGGGGGTGTGCGAGCGGGGATTTTATTTTTTTCTCTTTCTTTCGATCTCGGCAGCTTGTTTTGCTGAGTCTCTGCTTTCCGGCGTATATAATCAGGGTAAAGGGAGTGCCGATGGTTTTTAATGCTTTATTTATTTCGATCCGAAATGTAGAAGAAGTCGAAGGAGTAGCGGTGCACTGTAAACTTTTTTTTTCTCCGCAGCCGTATATATACACTAGAATGTCGAAAATCCGTGCTTTACGTCTCTCGCCCCCCGTATAAATAAAATAAAATTCCAAACTTTCGCGGTAGTAAGAGAGTAGAGCGAATAAAAAGCAGAGAGACCGCTCCATTTATCTCTTTCAGGACTCGTCGCACAGGAAAGAGAGAGAGAGAGAGAGGGATAGGAAAAAAACGAAAGAAAAGCATCTTTCAGCGCGTATGCGTGCGCGCTCCCATCAGGATAGAGAGAGAGAGAAAAAAAAACGATGCGGCGTGCAGTATGCTATCTCCCTCGGCGTTTAATCCAATCGAAAAAGCCGAAGATTGCCGTCGCGACTGCTCGTCAATTATCATGACCGTATATAAACGCAGAGAGCGAGAGAGGAAACTCTCCCTCCACCCGCGTGGAATCTTTTTTTTTTCATCGCGGCCACATGAGCAGAGAGTGTGTCGCTGCACTTTTTTCGTCGACGACGTCAAGGGGCCGTTCCCTCTATCCACTTCTTTCCCTATCAACAACTCGCGGGATTTCGCTGCGCGCGAGCGCCACGCCTGTCCCGTGTTCCCGCGGCTCGTGCAATCCATCGGTGACGAGAGAGACAGACCGAGCTGCTAAATCGCTCGGATCTATATATATACCTATATCTAAAGCGAGTCTCTCTCTCACTCTTTCGAAAAGTGCGCGGCAGCGTCCCTCCCCCTTACACGGCGCCCGCTGCTACGGCTATCCCCCTCGGGATCTTTCTCGGGGCTTTTTAGCCCCCTATATATATAGAGAGAGTGTATATGTAGGGATCCGCGAAAGAGAGAAAGCTAGGCCACACCGTAAAAATAGTTCGGGAATCGGCTCTCTACGTACGCGATTTTATCGTTCTCCCTCTCTTTTTTCTTTCGTCGGTCGCAGTGAAGGAAAGAGAGAGAGCGTCTCGGATCGGAGCGCGCTCTCTCTCTCTCTCTCTTATAGCTTTTTGGCTTTTTCCGCTGTAGATGCGATATCGGTGCGAAAGGTGTGCGCGAGATGAAAGGTATAGAGGAGAAACCGCGAGCAAGGAAATTTAGATCGTTGGAGATAGTGGCGATTTCGGTGGATGAGCTCTTCGTTGAACGGCGATCGTGATTATAATACGTATGGAAGAATGAAGTAGCTCGTGGTTTGAGTTTATCGTCTTCCATACATTTACAATTGATGAATGATAGGGGTACGTACTTTTTCCCCGGAATCTTCAGCGATTTTCTAGGATTTTCTAGGATATATATACTTGTGTCTTATACGGACCCTGACAGTTGTTTATATGCACACACACACCCCGGGAAAGCTGTTTTCGGCTTTTCTTTTCTGCTTTTTTGCTACTTCCAGAAAAAACGAATCACGGCAGTTATCTAGATGTGTCGTGGAATCCAATGTGGAAATTTATTGCTTCGTTAAGCTCTTTAGTGTAACAAATAGATCTCGATCAACGGTTTATCCCTAAAAAAGTCTCTGACCACGATTGCTGGATCAGCACCTACTTAGGTCTTATCTTAGTAATCGAATTCCGTCAGGTGATTTAGTGTATACATAAGAATAATAAAATTGTTCGAATGTTGGTAAGATATGTAATATTACAAAAAATATTATAAATTTTAAATTTATAATATATAATAAAATCGCGTAAGTATGTCTACCATATACAAACTAATTGTCGAAATCATTAAAATAATTATGACCGACAATAATATTATAAATCACCATAAGGTTAAGGGCTATTTCAGAGGAAGCAAATGAAGGTGCAGTCACTCTTCTAAGTTTTTTGCAAAATTCTTATTTCTGACAATTAAATCCTATTTTCTACATTATATAACGTACTATTGTACCTTTAAATACTTAACAATTTATATAATTGTCACGTATAGTTCTCCGCCTGAAGAGACCAACAAACCTGTTGTCGCAAAATAAAAACTTTGCAGCCAAATAAATACCTATACTAATCTATAAAGTTGTCACTACTTATATAGCAAATGCGCAATTCGCAAAGACAAGTCAAACAAAAAGCCATGTGTTATATACTTATACTTTCGCGCCAAGAGGGAGAGATATAATAGTGATGGAAAGGAGAAAGCCGCTACCGCGCGCGGGCGGCAAAACTGTCCGCTAACGAGCGACAGACGATATCGTTCATCTTTTGTTCCGCTTTAATTATGCTCCACTAATTATGCCCAGCCAGTAATTACTATCGTGTTACCGGAGACTGCTGCTGCTGCCCAAGGGGATACATCTCTCGATATAATAACGGCCGCCGCCGCCGCTGCTACTGCTCAGGCCTCATCTCTCACTCACTCATACTGCGCGCGTTCGCGCAGAGAGTTAACATTAGCGCGCGCGCAAACCCAACAAAGTCAAAACGGAGAAGCGCTAGCGAGCGAGTGTTTATATTATACACCTATAATGTAGGTACGCCCGTGCGTGAGCGAGTCTCGTTAAAAAACTCGCGCGAGCCCCTTTGTCGCGAGCGCGCGAACTTTCGAGCGTGTGTTCTTTCTTGGACGTCCTTTTTTTTGCAAAAGCTGCGTTGTGTGTGTGTGTGTTTGGGAGTGCGAGTTGACGGTGCGAAGAATCGCGCTCGCAGCGTGGACTAAAGGGATATTGAGTTTCTAGCGTGTGCGATGTACTGGGCTAGCACTGCGCATTTGGAATTTGTCGGTTTCGCGACGCGGGTTTAAAGTCTTATTTGGGTGGTTTTGGGTTGCAAGTTATGGGTGAGGAATTGGATTTTAGTAGGTTTAAAATTTGAAAGTCTGATAATTGATTATTTTCAATTTTTATATAGAAGTGAGGATTGAAGGAAAATGAAACAGTTCCAAAAAGCTGTTGCCAGTTGTTGTTGACTTGTTGAAGTTTTAAAAGTAAATGTACTTCAAAAGACAATGTAATTTTATACCTATATTACGTACTTACGTGTAAATGATACTTATCCAAATGCATCACAAAACTAACTAAAAAGTCGCGGTAAAAAATCGATAATAATTCCAGAGGAAACTCATACATTTTACGCAATCAAACGGCACGAAAAGCAAATCAGATTAAACCTATCCCGATGATTTAAAAAAAACCCATCATAATACACGCCCTTGAAAATAATTTAAAACTTCTCATACTCCCGAATTTTTTTACCGCGGAAACTTCCCCTCGCCTCTCACCCCCCTTGTACAATAAAATTCAACGAGTCTCCATCAAATATTAAAAAAGAAAAAAAAATATAACGTCTACTCGACATATTTGCAATTATAATTTGCCAGCGTCGCGCGCATCATGTATATACGTTTAGGGCAGTAATTGGCTTGGCGTTTCGCTAATTGTTTTTGTATTTTCCAGCGAGCGTTCGCCGTGGGGAAATAAGAGACGAATGTGGTGGTCTGGCGGCAGCGGCACTGGTTAGAGGAGAAAACGAGCTGCACATACATATATACGTATATATATACATAGTCTGTATACACACACGTGTATACGGGCGCCAAATCGGATCGCGGTTAAATGGCTGCAATTGCGTGCGCACTGTTGCCGGAATTGATGTTGAAAAATCATCGACGTGTTCGAATTCCGATTTGGTATGTAGCGCGAAAAATAAAGCCCGAGGCCCAAGCGACACTCCGTGCCTGTACGAAATCAATCTGCAGTCCACGTGTGTGTGTATATATAGTTATTCAAGTTGGTATGGAATTATCGTCAAGGGTGTACGTAAACAAACGCGTGTTCGATTATATTTAGTCCTGAAATTTTCCTCGTTTGTGCTTTTATATACGTGCCGGGCATTTTAAGATGCGGTTTGTGTATTTCGTACGCTGCGGAAGAAACTTGAAAGAGAGAGTCCAAAAAGATTATGTCGAAGAGGTTGATGTAAGAAGTAAACAAGAAATTTAATTCAGTCGTAATTCTTGAGGTATTATTGGAGTTGCGAACGTCTGAAATCAAGTTTTGTGAATTTATTTTTATTTAAAATGTGTAATTGTCAGTGATAGTGGTAGCGCCTTAGATTACGAGATCAAAAATAGTGAATTTTAAGGTATTACATATTTTATTAAAATTTGTTTGATAATACATTATATGCAATACTGCAATTTAAAAAATAAAAAATGATCAAATGAAAAAACTACTACCTTCCAATAACTTCATTATTTCCGCAGAAATAATTTTTCACGCAAATGTGAATGCTGCGTGCATTCACTTACACATAACCCGGGTACTAGTTTACAGTAAAAACCTTTTCAGGAAAGTAATACAATTTCACTTGAAATGAAAAACAAGAATATTGGATTAACAGCAACTTACGACAAACGTACGGCAACAAAACACTTTCTCATTAAAATTGCCTTTCATATACATGGCGGAAAGACCGATTTATATTACTCTCGTTGACAATCAAAAACATAATTGCATAAAAAAATTTATTCTTACACAAGCAGTGTAATACGTATGATAAATAAAATTCAGTAAAGCTGAAATAAATAAAACGTTAGACATATATTATCATTATTCTGTCCTTAATGCACGTGCATATTCATACTGCAGTTTCTCCTGTACGTATACGCATGACATTTCTCTCGTTGACGTATTTTTTCGTCACCAGAGAACGCGAATATATTCCCGTGGCCGCGTGCTTAATTGAAAGAGACGTGTGCATTCGCAGTAGCTGGCCGGCTAACACAATTACTATATATGCCCTGCACGGGCTTGCATAAAATCTCGTGCGCGAAAAGACGTCGCTGTGTAGCGTAGTCTTTTTTATTTTGTCGCCTAATTAAACGTTAATCAGCGGTTAAAGTTAGCTTACAACGACGTTTGAAAAGTTAATTCTACGTTTAAAAGAATTATTTGTTCATTTTCATTAAAATAAACTCAAGACAAATTGGATGAATACTGGATCATAGACCTATATATTCGTGTAAAATCGCTTATAACATTATAAAAACAATCAATTGGTTAAAACATTCAGAGCTTATTGAAATTACCGTCGTAATATTGACTTGATAATTACCAATATCAGCTCCAATTCTAAAAACTAAACTGATCACGCTTATAAAAAAACTACAAATAAAAATCGATTATTCTCAATAAAAACAATTCATCTGTACAACTGTGCAGACTGATAAGTAATCAAACGTATTTGATTACTTTTTCAAGGCACGTACCGCATATGCTTAACTCTCTTGAAGCATAATGGCGAAATATTCAACTACATATCCTCTATTTGCTACCTTCTATTTATATGGCATTGAATTGGTGTATGATAAAATTTGTCTCAATCTTCCAAAGCTGAATTCATCATCGAATAGCGAGGAGGAGTTTTCCAGATAGCACTGGATGATCGTTTTAATTTCTTTGGATCGATACCAGTGAATAACTCTCTTAAATCAGGCGTACATTTCGTAGCATCAAAAAACTTTGTAATTATTTTCATTGGAATATATTGTTGCATTTTTAATTGTGTCTGTCGACCATGTCCTGCAAGTAGAAATTCAATAACGTGAAATTAATGGACTGCGAATAAATTTATTTCAATTTAAATTATTTAATATTTTTCTTACTTGATGCCCACGGTGGAATTTGATGTTTAGGTTTTCTTTCATCATCAGATTCTTCTTCATCTGGATCACTGTCAATTTTGTAATTGATTGTATTCATTTTTTGAGCCAACGCTTTCGCCTAAAATAAAAATAATTTTTAATCAATTTATTGAGAAAAAAGGTTGTATAATTAGTAATAATGATTATAATGCAAAGTACCTTAGCCTGCATCAATGCTTGATTTTTTAATTTCGCCTCAGCCAACAGCTTACGTTTCTCTTGCTCGTGTTCGCGCCGTTTCTGGTCCGCAAGTAGCCTATCTTGCTCCTCTTGTTCTTGCAAGCGCTGTAATCTCAACTGTTCTTCCTGTTTTCTTCTTTCTTCTTTTTCCTATAACGCAAAAAATAATTCATAAAAGTTATACAAATGCGTTAGAAAACTGCGACAACATATCTCCAAACATACGTGTGCTCTTTGTAGTTGTGCTATGCGTCTCTTTTCCATTTCTTCTTTTTGTTTTTCTTGCATTTGCTGCGCTAATTTTGCTTTCTCCTCTCTTTCTTTTTCAGCTTTCAATCTTCTTTCTTGTTCTATTTTTTCTTTAGCTTCTCTAGCTAATTTGTTCTTAAGTTCCTTTTCTTCTCGTTTTCTAAACAAGATAAAATATTTAAAAAAATAATGAACCTGACTGTTTTCTTTTACGAAAAATTGTTAATACTGTTTACCTTCTCTTCTCTTCAGCTTGAGCTTTTAACAACTCTTCACGTTTTCGTCGTGCATCTTCTTCGTGTGCTCTCTTTCTTTTCTCTTCAGCTGCTCTATCTATGGTTTTTTGAGCTGATTTTATTGGCTGAATAAATGAATCAGTGTTTGTCACGATATTTCCACGCGACCCAGTCATGGGTTTAGAGTACTATCAAATATTTTAAAAAATTATAATCTTACTCAAAATATTGTTTATGGAAATACGAGTTATTAAGACTTACAGCATTTAGATTTTGTGTATTTGTAGGTGTATATTGATTTTTGCTTATGGAACCTGGCATTTGTATTGTACGTTTTCCTAGTGGCGTAGTTTTCAATTGAGATTTCTGGGCTGATTTTTCCAAAGAACTTGTAGCCTTTGAATGCTTGGTTTTAAGAGTATTTTCGTACTACAATAAAATATTAAATGAGATTTTAGGAACCATAGAAATATTTTGAAGTAAAAGTAAAAATTGACTTACCTCTTTAGTTTCACAATCTTCTTTTGCTTGTTTGGCTAGAGAGATCTTTTTAGCTTTAGCTAATGATTTTCTAGCCAATTTTTGTGCTACAGTTAGTGGTGGAGCTTCAACAAAGCTTGCAGCAGCTAATGCACGTGTTTTTGTTCTTGTAACCCTTCCTCCAGTTTCATTTTCATTTGTTTTCGGACTTGCCACTTGTTCAAAAGCTTCAACTCTTTTTTTTACTGAATCTTTAGCATATGGACTGAATAATGCTGATGGTTTGTAATTATTTTTTAAAGTATTTGCTTTTAAATTCTTATTTTTCTGATTGATCTTAAGTGGAGTTTTGAAAAATTCTTCTTCTTCACTCATTGTAGAGGTATTTGACCTAGTAACGCGTTTTTGCTGGTTCAGTAATTTCTGTTTCTGTGATCTATATTCTTTTCTTTCAGGTGATGATTCATCATCTGTAATAAGTTCATTGAATGTATCTAATTTACTATCTTTTTTAGTTTTAGCACTTGTTTTTCCATAATTTACAGTTATATTGTTTGTATTCTCTGGAGCCTTATGAACTATAGTTTTAGTAGTATTGGCATTGTATTCTTTTGACTCTTTAATAGTGCTATGTGATAAGGGTTCCCTGAATGAGTTTTTCTTTTTTTTAATAGTAACTGTTTCATTGAATATATTTTTGGTAGATAATGGCTCAATTAAAACTGTTGCATTTGTCATTTTTTCTAAAGTTACTGTAGCATTTGGATTCATAGTTGAGTTCATTATTGGTCCATTACCAATTGGATCAAAATACAATGAAGCTGCTGTCTCATCAGCATTACTCATATCCATAGTTTCGTTTATAATATTCGCTTTAATAAATTTACTTGGTCCTTGTGCTTTTATTACTGAAGCAGATGATCTGGTGGATCTTTTACTTGAAACTTCACTTTGTTTTGAAGAAGCTGATTTTTCTGAAATTCTTTCCAATGGATTTATAAATTTCTCAATTTTCTGTGATGTTCTTGAGTAATTAGCTTTTTTCGCAATAGGTTCCTCAGGAAGTAGAGATTTTTGATCAGATGACAATGTAGTATTTGCATCTTCATCATGTTGTTCAAGTTTTCGTTTAACTGATGTTCTTTTCTGATTTTGTTCTTTTGAAGTAAGAGTTTCATTTGTAACTGTGTCTTGCATTGAATCATTCATTACATCATGAGTTTCATCTTGATTATTTTTACTCAAAATTTTCTTTCCTAATTTGCTTATTTTTGATGGTCGTTTTTCCTCTTCATCCGAACTTTCAAGTAATTCTTTTGGTCTCTTTGGCCGATTTCCTTTACTCTATTGAAAAATTAAAAAGAAATTATTGATAAAATTAAACATGATTTATTTAAAAATTGTTGAAGATTATAAAATTAAAAAATACAAACCTTGTTCACTAAAGATGAGTCAGTCTCATCATCAGATATTTGCCTTTTTATAATATTTTGTGCCTTTGTTAATGCACTTCTTTTAGATTTGCCTTGATAAATATCCGAAATTTCTAAAACTGTATTTGCTCGTGAAGATCGAGTCATTCTTGTATTAAAGAAACTGCTATCATTTTCAATTTCATCATTTTCTGGAATAGCCTTTATTCTTTTGGCTTTCTTCTTAACAACTTTTGGAGTTTTGGCAAGTAATGGAACTGAACCTGTCGTCATTTGTGACAGTAAATCATTCATATAAATTTTAAATTCAGTTCTACAACCTACAAGTATCTCTGAAATCTTTGATTGCTCTTTCTTAAATCCACCAATGTCGGCATTTATCATTTTGAGTACTGTACTTTTATCCATGATGACTGATTCTACAAAAGGAAAGATATAACTAACACAACTCCCTTGTGATAAACTATCCTTTATACAAAAATAATTCTAAAAATAACACATGCACATCTTTTTTCTTACTTATATGCACTTTTCACATATACAAATTACTTTTACTTACAAATATCTTTTTCGTTGACAAGCCAAGAATAAAGATACCTAAGCGAAGCCCGCCAAGAGGTGAGAGGGTAAAATACAAACGCGACACACACTAAATAACTGTTATATACTTATGTAGACGAAACACCGGGCATACGCGCGGGGTTTTTTTAAACACCTAAAAAATACAAACTACACCAACAGTCGACGGGAATGTTAAAAACAGATGTTCCGAATAATTTGTATCGCGCGTTCTCGTATCTTTCGCGCGAATTTTCCCGCGCGTGACTTAATTTACAGGCACGCACCATGACCCTACAACAGTTGCTTTTTCATCTCTCCCTTTCCATAGGAATGGTCCTGTGAGACTAAAAGCAAGACACAACCCGCAAAGGCGCAAAACTAACGTCTTTTTCAAATTTTCGCCACTAGCGCCGCGTCACGCACGAACGATAAACTGCGTTCGGCGCAGTCTGGCCAATGGCCATAATTGAATAATTCTCGGGCTCAGTTGACTCGATTCTCTAAGCTTACGTCTGAGTACTGACGTGACGACACAACCGTTTTTCCTTCTAAGGGAGATTCCACAATACTGTTCTGCTCTGCTCTGTTCTGCCCTGCTCTACTCTTCTTTTAGCGCTAATTGGTCAATTCCATTCACGCTAACAACTTTTCAACGAAATGAACCAATCAGCGTCAGGGACAGAGGAGCAGACTGGCAAGTTTGGCTCGAATTCATTCCAGATTCGTACAAAACATAATAAATAATTCCCTGTAACTTTTAAGGTACTCAAATTTTTTTTTTTAATTTGGTCTACAATACAATAATAAAATCTAACAAAGATGAAAATGAGCTTTGAAAAATTGAAATTGAAGCAAAAATGAAGATTTAAGCGTTTTGTTGCATCATTTTTTTACATTGACGATATCTACTTTGTTAGTACGGAAATTTCGTTAAATAAATAAAATAGTTTGCTGGAATAAAAACAAATGCAACTTCAAAATTGTACTATTATTTTTATTATGATCAATGTACATAATTTTAGTAATTATAAATAATTATTTGCTAATTTTTCAATTTTAATTAATATATATTTTTTTTTTCTTATTTTTAATACAAACTTTTTTGTAAATATAGATCATAAGTATACAGTGTTAGATTTAATTTAAAAATTCTTATAAATGATTTCCTATTTACAATGTTGTCTTTTATATTTGTGTATAAGTATTCAAGTTGCTTGTAGCTTCAGTTTCTCATACTTCATACCATCAAATAAAAAATGTTATTATTTCAATATTGTTAGTTTTTAGTTAGTTCTTAAATAAATAAACATTTGTTTAACAGTTCTAGGTACTAAGAGTCACATTTTTTTATATAATACAGTAATAAATATCTTTATAACTGCAATTAAATTTGATATAAAATTAGATTTTTTTAGAAAGAAATATTTAACAAATCTTATGCATAATTGTCTTCTCAAATATTTCATAGATAAAATGAGTTGTATTTTTACGGAAACTGATTAATTTAACTACAAAAAATATAATTTTAAAACATAGATTTTATTGCCAATGCATTACTAGTGTAAGTTTACCAACAATGGATTTACACTCTTTCGATACTTTGACTAGATGTAATGCTTCATCGTTTATTGTAGTTTACTTTTCCATAATAATTAAAATAAGTTTTGACAATAGTACAACATGCTGAAAGCACGTTAAAGGCGCATTTCACAATTTTAGAGTAATAAAATTTCAGACTACAGTTTTTTTTTAACTTGAACAATAATTCGATGTCAACTACACATCTAAAGCTTTTTTATCTTAGTCTTTCAGTCGAGAAATTATTGTGACATTTCTGAATCCAATATTTCAACCATTCTGTAACGGCTCGCACAACAACGACTGTATCGATAATACAGACTAACAACTAATTGCCTCAATGTCTGGCTAAAAAATCTAAAACCTGTATGATAATTACAACTAACTTTTTGTTTTCCTCTATTGTTGGTCATTTCCATTTTCATAACTACATTCTAGTTATACGACTGTATGTACAATTGATTATCTATAAAGGAATATTTAAAATTTGACAGATTAAGAGTACTTTCGAGTTGCAGAACCATCAAGTTTGTATCGCAATGCACAGTTTTTTGTTTAATTTGACAATTCTGTATCTATCCACGTAAAAAATCGAGCGTGTCAAAAGCGGGTGTATGTAGTGGAATGTTCCTAGGCACACATTCTAAGTAAAGCGCTGTATCGATGAAAAGAGTTATGAGAGCGGCGTTTGGCTCAGTTGGTAAGGCGCTTGCCTACGGAAACAAACGTCGCTTAATAAGGGCGTGGATTCGAAGCTCCGTCGGTCCGAATTTTTAGAGAAAACTTTTAAAAAGGCATTTCCGTGATTTTTTGGAGGCGAAGATCCGAAACCATTAACCCTGGTTATGCTGAATGCTCTTTACGATCTGTGATAGACTGATGAGTTAGTGGCATTGAGTCTCCAAATCAACAGTCTATCAGAGAGCGTCAGTACAAGAACTTCATACAACCTGAAACACAATTTGAAATGGACTTTTGCAGTATGTGAGTCATGTGAATATAAGCTCTTCTGAGGCACGGCGCATTAGTTTTTTTTTTTTTTTTTTTTTTTTTTTTTTTATATTTCCAGTCTCTATGGCCACTTTATTCCACTTTTTTAATCAGGTACAAATAAGAAAGTTTACGAAGTTTTTTCTTTTTTTAGTTATTGTACGTTGCGTGTCATTGCGAAATTGAATGGATATATTTTTATGGCTAAGTGGCTTTAAAGTTTAAAGAGGAACATTAAAATTTACTTAATTTGGCTTTGGAATACTGACGTGTGTAATATCCATCGCCGCGAGAATCCCAACTAATCCCTTAATCGGTAGTTTTCTTTCAAAAATTAGTCATAATCCATATGAAAATAATTGAAACTATTCGATTTTACAATTAACAATTTTCTTTCGCAACAATCATAACATATGCTTTCATTGAGAACGCCAGCATTCTCCAATTTTCTCTTATCAATCAAATTTGCATCGAACAAATTTTCAGTTTCCGGAAGGTAAAGAAGGTGATTCGGGCGTTTAAACAAAGACTTTTTACTTTACCAGCTATACAATAGCCCAGTTTTTTCATTGCACTTAATATTTTTAAATTTGTTCTTTACACGTCTGATGAAGTAAAAAGTCTTTATTTATTACAATAATTACTCAGTCCTAAAATAATTTTGCACAGAGTGGTAAAGAACATACATAAAAACCCTGTGACAAAGCTCGTACGCAATTGTTCATTCATGCCGTTCAAATAAAAGTTTGTCATAATAAACTTTATAACAGTAATATTAAAAATGCAAAATTCAATTGCTTCAATTCTAATGACTTTTCAAACGCCAAAACTCGCACTTTCTAAATCAAAATTTATCTTACTACTAGGCGTCCGATTCACGGATATTTCGTCAGAATTATTAATCTGTAAAAATATTTCCTCTTCCAGGCGAGAGTTTAATAAAATATCCATTCCTGTCATTCCTTTTTCACTATATTTCTGAAACACCGATGTGGCTAACTGCCATATTTCACGGTTCCTTTCAATTATGGTCACAAGAAACTGCAGTTGTGGAAATAATGTTGCTAAATTCCTGTAATACACAAAATTATGAATATTTTTCTTTTTACAAAAATGTACGACGTATAAGGAAATCGGTACTAACGTAAACAACGGTAAGACAAGGTTCGTTATGAATTGTACTTGAAGATCTGGTATTGACGCTCTTTCTCTATCCATCATTTCAATTGGAGCTGTACCCATGCTTTTCTCTAAATCGCCTTGTGAAAAGAATTCATCATAGATTTGTTCCTAAAACAAAAATAGTTTAATTAAGATTTTCATAAGTATTATTTTAGTTATAAATCACAAAATTTCAATGATGAATGATTTTAAAAGCTTACCGCTGTCTGCTTCGAAACATTCCAATTTTTCGTTTGATCGTTAAGATCGCAACTGGTCATAAACATTGCGTATAGAATTTTTTGGTGTTTTGAATTATTTTTATCGTACCCCGCTTGTATCGCTTCTCGTTGCTCATCAACACTTCTGAAGTGTGAAGCAAGATCTGTAGCAAGGATGTTGTTCCGAAGTAAATCAAGAGCTTCGCTGTACTCGTCACTGCTGAGATTCTCAAAAATATTACAACCTTCAGTATTTAAAATACACATCGATTGAGCTAAGTGATGTCTCTGTAAATTATGTACATAATTAGTATAAAATAATTTTCATTACGTATATATAATATAATCGTATGTAATCGACGAAAGTGCGCCGAAAACTTACTTCCATAACAGATCCCTCCGAGCTATAAAGACTGGCTAACACAGTTCCACATTTAGTTTGGAAAGAATTATTAGTTCCTCTGTGATCAATGTCATGACACAAGCAAGACACCAGGAAGACTAAAGCTTGTAGCGAAGTCATGTAGCCATCTCTCACTAGATTCAGATTTTTTATAAGTAAATAGGCAAAATGTGCTACTGAAAATGCATGCATCCAATTGTGATAGGGTGCATCTCGATAACCTTTCTTCACGTACAATATGAACCTGCAAATATGTTTTCATATTGCCTTATAGAAATACATTTAAAGTTAAAATAAAAAAATTTTTGAAAAATGCATATATTATTATGTTACCTAGCAAGTACAGTTTTCCTTATTTTGAACCGTCGTATAAAATCTAAATCAGCAAACATTTTTAATACATAACAAGGCATATGTCTGTAGGGTACACTGCGAGGACAAAAGTGAAATTTGTCAAAATCTTTCACATTATGATCATCTCCACAATTTATGAGAGCTTGAACGTCTTCTTCTTCGACCTATAAGTTTCAATTTAATCGGTAAATAATTTATTTTAATAATTTTAATTTCGTTTACTACTACATAAAAGTTAAAAGAATATATTTTTTACCTGCTATATTTATTTAACATCCATTAAGCATAAAAAATATATTTTAACATTAAAATTCAGTGTAAACTTAAATGGATTAATTTATTTAATATATTGAGTCCTTAAACTGATGAGTCAAAACTTTCTGAATCCCTAAACAGTTTTAATTAATTTAGAACGCAATATTTTTATATTTAAGAAAAGTCAACATTTAATTTACATTAATAAACTTATTAGTCTGTCCAGTCAATTCTATGAAGTGAAAGTTGCATTACAAAATAAATTCAATACGAAATTCTCTGAACCTATATGTACTTCTATGAATCGAAAGGACAATTGAAATTCAGTGCCTCTTCCTATTCATTATCACATATGGAAGTTCAATTGTGAAAGTTAAAGCGTTGAATACACATGTTTTTATTTAAAATATACTTCCGTTATGACGGAGGATTCTCGTGCGTTAATAATCTCAGACAATTGATTGCAAATTTATCGTCTATATAAGATATAAAATATTCTGCTCCAAAATGGGTAGCGAGATTTGATAAAAACGTTAACACGTCATAGTTGTTAAGAATCATCGGAAAATTGCACATTATTACTTGCAATACTTTACAATCCATAAAAATCGAATATTTCACTTTGATACTGATTGAAAAGCATCGGTAAAAAAAATCATAATTGCGATTGCGTGAGTGGTATTTGTAATCATACGATGTAATGCTGATATAGTTATAGGAGCAATCGAGGTACTTACAGCTATTTTATGATAATGGCGTATTGTATTTATGAAAATTGCTATTCCATTAAAAAAAATCTCATTGGGAATTGCTTCCGCGCAGTTCAACGAATCAATAGCTTAAAAACGTCAAAGTAACATCCGCAAAAATGTTTATATAACGAACTACGAGGTGTGCTTCAAACAATATCGTGTTTTTGCGAAAAAGTGATTCATACGTCAAGTGTTTTCATCAGTTTTGACACTTTAAGGTGACTCAAGCATTAATCATTCGAAAATTGTAAATCTGGATTTACCTGCATGTGATACATCATTAGTTCGTTGCTGAGTTTACTCCTGGCTTGAGCATCTTGGATCTTTTTGTAAACAATACTATGCATTATAGAGATACCACAATAAATACTGAAAGCCATTGCTACTTCCTCGTCGAATACATCGAAGTACAATCCATTAATCTTATTGCACAATTGAGCAACACCTGAAAATCACAATAATTCAGAGAATGTTTACACGTCTTTCCTGCGTATTTGTATTAACAGCGAAAAATCAATGCAATTTCAATATCTTAAATTTATCAAAGTAAACACTATCTGCCATAGCTGTCAACCTTGAGAACCAGTTGTTAATGAGATCGATAAAGGAAAAAAATAACAATATATATATAATAAAAAAATGTAAATTCATTTTAATTAAAATCGATCATTTTCCAATCGAGTATTATGCAGTTTCTCGCCTCTGTACAGAATAATAATGCAACTCACCGATAATTCCATTCTCGTCTCGTATGGGAAAGCACAGAATGTTTCTCGTCTTGAAGCCCGTGACTTCGTCTATTCCCCGATAAAACAACGGGTGCTCATACGCGTTTCTAATATTAAGCAACTTTCCTGTCGTTGCGACATGGCCCGCTATTCCTTGACCAAGACCAATTCGCATTTCTTGTGACTGCGCGCAGAACCAAAAAATAAAGAAACAAGAACACACAGAGAATAAGTCACGAGTGGGGGAATCAGCGAAAAAAAGTAAATAAAACTGAACTCGCGCTCGCTCGCGCGCGCGCTTATCTCCTCTGAATTTGACAAGACCAGCGAGTGAGCGAGCGAGCGAGAGAAAGAGAGTATACGCAGAGATTAGATAAGAGATAACATACTTCCTCGGTCGGAAGTCCGTCGAAAACCTTGGCCACGAGTTCTTGCTGCTCCGGCTCCAGGAGAAAGAGCGAGCAGCGCTCGGCTTTCGTCAGCTTCCTCGCCTCTGTCATTATTTCCCGTAGCAAGTCCGTCAGGTCACCTGTGCATAGACATAGACATGAAAAATCTAATCTTTCAGTACATTATTATACATATATAACACGTCAGCGACACGCCGTTAACGGCTGAGTTATATACGCGCGCGCGCGCGTAAAAAAGGAAAAAAAGAGGGAGAGTGTGCGGGGAGATCTAAAGTGGCCGTACTATACGCGTATAATGTTATAGCACACGTAGAGAAGAGCAAACACACATACACATGCTAGGTAGCACGCGTAATTCCATGAAAGCATTTATCGCCTCCATTTTCTCGGGTTTCCCTATTACCTCGTTATTAGGCGTCGTTATCATAATTATCGTTATTACGCGTGTGTGTGCGCACCGCGCACTCGCTCGCCAGCATGAATCAATAGACCACGCGAGCATATAAGCAAGCGAGCGCCGGAGATAGATAATATATACATATACAGTACGCGCACGATGGGGGGAAAGACAGTCATCGAAAGAAAGGAATGGAAAATAATAAAAAAGAAGAATAATAAAAAAAAAGAGAGAGAGGAGACATTACGAGCGAACCGAGCTTTTACAGCTCTCTAGTATATATAGTACCAATATATATAATGTGAAAAAAGAGAGAAAGAGATAAAGGCTTACCAAGGCGCGTGAAGAGTTTCTTCGAGACGACCAATAAATCTTGACACTGGAGCTTGAGCCGGGTCTCCTCTTGGCACCTCAGCGTGCTCAGCAGCAGACTGAGACAGTATCTGCAAGAGCGAAAAGCACACGCCACGTTCTCTCATCATCATCACTTTGATAAACATTAAAAAGAAAAGTATAACATATATATGTCTGTCTGCGTATGCGTGTACCAGAGAGAGAGAGGGAGAGCTTATATACATGCCGAGTCGGCATTTGCAAGCTTTCAAAACGATCGCGACGTCGTCGTCTCCTCCTCTCTCTCTCTCTCGGAGTCAAAAGCGATTGTCTCCGCATAGATAAGGAGCTCCGGCGAGCGCCCGCCGGCCGATCGTAACTGGATATGCATGTATGCGCATTCGAGCGGTACATAGCGCGCGCGGACGCACACCAACACACGGCTGCATGGCATACACGGCACACGTATATACACCGCTACGGCGCGTGACGCGGGCGAGCGCAGCGTCATCCCATCTTTTGAAAGTAAACATTAACTCCCAGCGCGTATATAGTGATATAGACCGACTATAAAACACCACATACACACACTCAGCGCGCAGTTCGAGCAGCGAGCGAGTTCGATTGCGTAACACACATATTATACGTCTTTCTTTCTCTTTCTCTCGTTCTCCAAGCGCATTATATGCGCTCACGCGCGTATATTGGTGCGCGTATAATACTTGAACACGCGCGCGCTCCGAACCGTCGTCGTCGTCTTTTCCTTGACTCGTGCAGCGCGCGGGCACGCGTTGTAAAAAGAGAAGGTGGAATAACTGATTAGGCGGACTCTTTTCGAGAGAAGATGGATAATTTCCGAGAAAGCCGCCGTCGCCGCTCATTGTTTTGCGCAACAACCTCTCCTTTTCACCGCGCGGCGACGACGACGCGTGCGACGGCGGCAGCACAACGATTATACACATCATATATATCTGTATACATATTTCGCGAACGCGTGCGTCGTATTATGTTACCACGGCGTTGCTGCTTTCTCGCACGCGCGCATGACGGCCGCTCACTTTTTTTTTCCGCGCATCGCAGCGGAAAAAAGAGGCGAATGCGCGCGCGATGTATATGCAAAAATTTGTCATCGTCGCGGTATCTCGCTCTTGAGTGTATACATGCGGTATTATATGCTCACGCTGCGTATATATGTATACTATAAACATTATCGAGAGTGAAAGACTCGTCTGTGTGTTACAAACGCCGCGTGCGTCTCTATATCAGCATGTAGTTTCCCCATCTCTCTGCATGCTCCGTCTTTCTGGCAACTCGAAAAAGGCGGACGAGCGAGTACGCGCGTACACACATGCGAGATATACTACATGCGTCACCGGCTCGCGATTCCGCCGATGTGTATTATATAGGTATACACCTATAAGCACGGACCCACAGACATCACATAGAGAGAGTTATATATATTATATATATACTTGCCTGAAGCATTCCTGGACTATTTTCGTGCAGACGAGCTCGGCGCTGGCCTCATCGTCGAAGCCGACGAGGCAGACGAAGAGGGCGACTTGGCGCTTCGTCGGGTGCTGAACGGGCACGCAAAGGAAGACCTCTGGTAGCGGTGACACGACTGTGTTTAGCGTCGCCACGAGGTCGGGATCCAGCTCGGATAAGCGCTGCTTGCACGACTCGCCGTTGAACACGGCCTTCTGCAGACCCTCGCTCGTTATCTGTGTATATGTGCACGCAAAGATGCAACACACGCGGAAGAGCAAATGTAGGAAAATTAGCATATATGTGTGTGTGTTGACATACTATAAGCAGGGGGAAATTGAAAAATCGCAAGTCTTGGAATTATAATGCAACTCTCGGCGCCAGAGGGTTAACAAACGCGCTCTGCACTCATACTCGCACATATACGCATCACAAGTGCGGATATCTACTCGCGCGCACTCTTATAGATTAAATTAAAAAACTCCATATAACACTTAAAAAATAATCTGAATTGATAACGCGTATATATACGTGCGCACGCGTGCGTGTGTGTGCGTATATAGAGAATTGTGCGCGTTGTGGCTGGTTAAATATTTAAGATAAGTACGCGCGTACATATAATGTCTTAGTCATCGCAAATGAAAAAAAAAAAATTATAAAAGCTCTCGTTTGCGTGACCAAAAACTTATAGGAGCTCATTGACCCACTTTCTTTTGCTACATAGAAGTTTGTGTAATTCGCCTGAACATCCCCCCTTCGTTATACTAAAATATACATATAATAGCCCCATCCCCTCCCCCTTATATATATTATAAGCTGCGTGCGTAGAAAAAGCTTGTGTAACATAATTCCCCAATGTTCTATACGTTAATTTTATATATTTTATGTGTATAACGTCACGTTGGCATAGCCGCAACGTATAGAATAATCACGTGAAAACTGCCTGCCGTCGTCCACGTGTGTGTATCTTTTTTTCGTCTTCATATTTTTAATGGTCAACGTGCGTGGTTTATAATTATATATGCGCGTAGAATAGAGAAACTTCGCTTTAAATAAACACGTGCGTGCCAAGGGTCTTTGCCATAATGACCGAGAGGCTCGAAACGAAAGTATATATAGGTATATATAACGTGAGAAGCAGCTCGGTTTCGATGAAGGAAAATAACAAAAAAAAATTCGTTTTTGTGTTCGTTTGCGTATTACTTATATATACAAAGTTATAACGACATAACCGGTGCTGCACCGGTTCTTTGTACACACACGTATATACGCGCGTGAGTCCTAGTTCTTTTGGAGTGTGTATAAGCTTCCGTCGCTGATGGGCTGAAACAATATATGTATATATGTGGAATTCGGAGTGGGGAAATACGCGTTACGGGTGTTGTAACGGCCAATGCGGTATTAAAGAGAGACCTCGCGCTATCTACAATTCCAAAGTGGAAACTAATAACTTTCGGTGATGGGCAAGCCGGACAGGAATGTTAAAATATGTCTTCTTTTCCGCATAAATTACAATTAATAAAATATTAATATTCATTAATTCAAATGTCTAATTCTTCAGGTGCGTGCAGACATGTGTATTATGTATATTCAATAGCTGGCAGATAAAAGTTTTGATAAAGTTTCGTTTCATATTACGCACACTTTTGTATAAACATGGGATTTTCATTTATCCTTTACCCGCACGTGTATATAGGTGAGCAGATATATATATACCTATAACACCTTTTTGTTTAATTTTCCCAAGACATTCAATCACGACGGCATTGATAATCTCGCCCCTATTGTCTTTCTTCGAAATTCCGCCGTTCTAATTCAGCCTGTCAGCCCCCCGGAAATCTCGAGCCCCATTCAAAGGAACGTCAATGCGCGCTTTCATTATACATCATTCAAGCCCGCGAAAATCCTATATTCCCTCTCCTCCCTTTTGACGTTTTACATATATAATATATACTCCAAAATCTAGGCCTCTCGCACGATCCTAAAATTTCATAACATCGCTTCAACTCGCCCGAGATACATTATTGCACTCGTTAAGAACGAGCCGAACTCTGCCGTAAAATATTAACAAACACTTTGCTCCGGCTAATAGCGCTCAATTAACCGCGCTGTTAATTATCAATTTTCCTCCTTCTTGCAAGCCGACAAATTGCCGACGAAAAAAAAGAAAAAAATATATTTCTTATACCGCGGCGCTGTTTATACCTATATAACACCCGCGCGTCTATAGGCGCCGCGCAGCCGCACAATAAAACCCGCGACTACCTATATATTCCGCGCGAGCCCGTCGTGTGTCATTATGCATTCGCCGTTCGCAATTAGCGGCCGAGCGTTAAAACGTATACGTTCGTAATTAACGAGAAGCCAGCTGCTATATAGCTATATACTGCTCGCTCGCTGCTGCGTCGCTGCTTGCTTACGCTCGTGTTAATTCGGGATAAAATTTCACAGAATGCGGAAATTACACATCCGCGAGAGCGAGCGGACGAGCTTTTCCCGCTTGCGGCGCCCTGGGAATTTCTATACTCTCTCGCGCGCACGCGTCTGTGTGTGTGTGTGACTCGTGTGCAAAGCCGGCGACGAGAGAATCTCTCTCTCTCGTACATATACGACGCACAGCTGATTCACTGTACGTTCCGAAAGAGAGCGGGATGACGATGATGATCGGCAATCTACGAGCGCGCGAGAGATTAAACCTTTCGCGCTGATTCGTATACGACGACACCGCGTGTCCAATATTGATCGACGCCGCAGAAGAGCCAGTGAGAGAGGGGCAAACAGATGAGACAATTTTTTTTTCTAGAGCGGGTTCGCGTCCGATGTACATATATATATTGGAGAAGCGATGAGCGGGGCGCGCGCGGTCGCCTTGCCGCTTTTATTTAACGCCGAGAGTGCCGGAAAGCACGGATGAGTCATAGGCGGAGAGACCGGAGCAGCAATTTTTCGGAATTCATAACGTTTATCATTTCGCGTGGTGTAAGCCTTCTTTCTCGAAATCCGCGTGCGCGTCTCGTCTCGCGCCGGATCATTATTTACCTTTTTTCTATATCTATCTTTCTCTCACTCCGTCTCTGTCTCTTTTTCTCGTGCGGTTTTTAGAAAGAATAAGGAAACGTGATTTACGACGACTTTTACGCGCCTGCGCACTTTGTTTTATTGTGCAATAAAGCAATGCCTTATGAAATATGTTAATTCACGTCCGCAACCCTGAACCTGTTAAATTGGCATTTCTGTCGCACGCACACACACAGACGGCTCGTCAAGAGGCGACTGGTCGTCAAGTCGTACTTGCTCGCGCAATTGCGCGCATATACGAGAGTTTTCTTAGCAGTGCGGGCCATTAAGGTATTATTCTATAGAACATTTTTCAAATAAAAACTTTACGGGCCGAAGTGTATTACACGCAAGAGACTCTATTTATTACTTCTCGGTGGAAATGACCCGAAAAAATTATCGTATTTATCGTAGTCTTCTCTCGCTGTACAGTGCTTACGTAGCCGTGTGCGTATATGCTCGCAATCTGATAACAAAGCTCTCTCTCTCTCTCTCCGTCATTGTTTACTCACGAGCTTAGAGAACAATTTTTCGAACTGTATTATCTAATATAACGCGCCTGATATCTGCAAAACATTGTAACTTTTTTATCAGATAATGATTGTATACTCGAGAGCCGAGTTCATAGACAGTGAGAGAGAGAAAGATTATGGTAATTTTCACGCGAAGCGCCTTCGAAGCCCATTTATCTTTGCGTGTATACAAGTTTTAATTGTCCCCTGGCTTTACGGTTTTTTTCCGCGTGGAAAAACCGAGAGAAGCGGCAGCGGCGGCGCACGGACCTTTGTGTAAAGTGCGACGTATGACTCTTTTTTTTTTACGAGTCTAACGCGCTGATTTAAGCGCGATAGTTTAGAGTTACTCTCTCGTATAACTTGCTCGCTCGCGCGCGCGTGACAAAAGGGAGAGAGAGAGAGACAGCGACAGGGAAAAAAAGATTATGGAAAAGAGAGAGACACACACATTCTCGAGCGCTCGAACGAGCGAGTAAGCGGGCAATTGTCGAGATTTTTTCATTAATGCCATCAAGTTTAATTATTGCCGGCGTCGAGCCGACGACGACGACGATGACGACGATTGCCATTAGAGAGCATCGTCGTGTGCCGCGCTAAGTAATGAAACGCGCTTAAGCGGCTTATATACGCAGCGCGCTTAATGACATTAAGCGAGTATATAGCGTGTATAAAAGCTTTCGGACGGGCATACATACTTTACAACTTCATACATATATACACGGACTCATGCACACACGGGAGATTTATGTATATATGTATATAAAACTTGTGAGATTATGACTTACGGGAAACCTCAATTCCTGCTCGAGTATCTTCTCGCCCACGACGTGGATGACCATTTCCTCGGTCTCCTTGCGCACCGGCGACAGGAAGGATATCTTCGCGCCGGTCGTATCTTGGAACTGTAACAGAAGAATTGAGATGTACATGAGAGAACTGCCGATGCTGACGCGCATAGCCGACGTCGGAGACGGAATAATAATAATAATGAAATAAGAGCGAAACATTATGCTTGTAAGCGAGCGATCGTTCTGAATTATATGCGCGACGTGCGTAATGCGCTTTTATACTCTCTCGGTCTCCGTCTCACCCGGGAGAAGTAAACAAATAAGAGTTTGTCGGCGACGAGATAAAAAAGAGAGAAAGACCGCGCAGCCATCAGGAAAACAGACACACGCGTTCGCTTGCTTACTTGCTTATACTCACGCGGCCCGCGCGTGTGTATACATATCCATGCGTTTCGGAGCAAGCACATAATATATATAAGTAAGCAAGTGTATACAGACACGCACACGCGGGGGGAAAAACGAAAACTGATAAAAGCCCGACTTTTCAGACAACGACGACTCGCTTGGCTCGAGCGCGCGCGCGCGTGCAACACAACAGCAACGTCGTCGCGGAAAAATCCCACGCGAGAGAACTCCTCTCTTTCGTGTTTTTTTTTTCTCTCCTCGCGTCTCTCTCTCTCGCTCTCCCGCATTACATAACCATCTCGCGCTCGTATAAGCAAAACCCATATTTGCACATCTGTGCAATTGTGCATGGAAGCGAGCGAGGAGCGAGCCACCCGCGTGCGCGCGCGTTTTACGACACGGACACACATAATATACCTATATGCATGTGTGTGTGTGTGTGTATATACACAGACAGATTCTCGGCACGAGCCGCAGCAGCCTCTTGCCCCCGGAGCACAGCAGCAGCGTTCGTCGTCGCGTTTCCTCTCTCGGGCTGCCGGGCGGGGAGAGAGAAAAATATACATCGGAGAAAGACGGAGAGAGAGCGAGAGAGAGAGAGAGAGAGGGAGAGAAGAGAGAGAGGAAAAAGGAGGAAGCGCCCGGCCGCGAGCCAGCGAGAGAGAGGAAAACGAGGGACAGCCCGAGTGTGATGTTGAAAGAGAGCTGCTACTGCTGCTCATGATGTTAGCATGCAGCACGAGTTTCTCTGTATTATGTGTACAAACACACATACATGTGTATAAGCACATATTTATATTATTATTGAATGAAAGCATGACTTACGTATCGGTTGAGCTTCTGTTGCACGGAGGTGCACGGGAGGTCGGCGAGCTCCTGCAACAGGGGCAGCGCGCTCGATGTCCCGGTCCCGGTGAGGCACGACTGCCTCGGCGGCTGCTGCTGCTGCTGTTGCTCCGAAACTCCGGCGCCTTCGCTGGTGCTACTGCTACCGCCGCTCATCATCTCGAAGACGCTACTGCTTTATTATACCGCCGCGACACTCGCGGATGATGATGACTCTGTATTGGTAGCGGCTGCTGTTCTCTCTATTCCTGCTGCTCTCTCTGTAGCGCTGCTGCCGTCCGGTCGCCAGTGCACTGTCAAAATAACGCCTCGGCGGCGGCGGCACTCATGACTGCTACTGCTGGGGCCGCCGTAGCTGCTGTTGCTCCGCGCTCTCTCCTCAATATTTCAGTGGGACACTCCGGTTTCTGTTTTGACGTCATATGTGTGTGCTGCTACTACTGTTGACCGTCTCCTCTTTCTCTCTTTTCTCTCTCGTTGGCACGCACGGGCTCTCGCGCACCTTATTATATACCTACTGTATTCTCGCGGTCAGTGAATCATAACCGCGGCGAGCGAGTCGAGGTATGCTGTCTTTCTGCTCCACGGGTCTAGAGTTAAAGAGCCAGGCGCAGCGGTATGTACATATATATGTGCGAGTCTGCGATGATGGGCGGAGAGGGGAGAGAGAGAGCACTCTACCCCGAAAAGTGCACTCTCCGAGAGCGCGCGCGAGAGTAAGTGTATATAAGTATCCGTGCGCGGAATGAGCAATATTTATACACCTCTATATACGCGTGCACGCGCGAGGATATATCAACGTACGTACAGAGTCGGCGAGCGCGCGAGCGAGACTGCACGGATTACATATTGTGCCGCTGCTCCGTTGCTGAACTCGTTGACACACAGATATATACGTACTTATACACGCGCGCGCACATGTATATATGCGGGGGTCTCGTGTGCGCTGCGCTTGCTTGCCTCCTCTCCTCTATATAATACGCGGGCGGGCGATGAGGCTCTGGGGAGGGGCGGCCGCCAGCCAGGCAGGCGCAGGCCAGGCGGTGGCGGAAAGTGCGCGCTCTCGGGAACGAGCGAGCGCCGTGCGTGAGTTGTGAATGAGCACACTGCCGCCTCGGACGTTGTAAAGTCGCGTGCAAGTGTGTGTACGTGCGTTATATATGTAGATGTGGGGACCCTCTCTCTCTCTCGGTCTCTCTTCTTCTCTCACATCACACAGTACCCGATGCCGCGACACTGGAAAACTACTCGGACGCACGGCGACGACGACATGCGGTTTTCGAGCGCGCACGCACGTCTCCCTCTCTCTTCCACTGGCGAGTATATGCGAGCTAGGGCAGCACGCAGGCCTCGATTCCGGGCTCTCTCTCTCCCTCTCTCGTGGCTTCTTCCTTCTGCTCTTTCCGGACTGTCGCCCCGCGGATTCCTATCTTCTCTCCCCGCGCGCCGGCGCTCTTCTTCGCCTCCCTCTTCTCCTCCGCTGCTGGCTCACTCAAGAGAGAGAGAGAGAAAAGTTACGCAGGGGACGACGGCGACACGGCGCCAACGTCGTCGCAACACCTCATTCTGGCGGTGAACGAGATGAGACGGGCCATCTCTCGTATTCACGTTTACTTATTCCTCTCTCCCCTCTCCTTCTTCTCGTGCGCGGCTTTATTTAAATGACTCGAGGCCAGCTGGACGTGGTGTTGGCACACAAGCCTACCAGGTGTGTGTGTGTGTCTACGCGGGCAACCAACCGTGTGCTCGCAAGCACGTGCGCACACGCGAAAGCTCTCCGACTCTCGTACTCGTTGTATAATACCCTCTTGAGACGAGAGCTGCGGCTGCTCTTTATCTGCCTTTTTCTATCTCTCTCTCTTGATGCCGATATATACACAGCGGCGTCACACTCACGTGCCAGAGAGTACCTATATTATACTGCGCGAATCTCGATCGCAGCGAGCGCGGGTGGTAAAGAGATATAGTGTGGCGCCGCGCCGATGATCCGAAGATAATGCGCGCAAGCCTGTGATTGCGCGTAGCTCCGACACCGTATATATATTATATACGCGGCTCGTACACAAGTATACGGCGTATATATATTGAGATTTATATATATATGTTCTGCTCCGATGTTTTCTGCACACCGCAGCTTGCGTGGTCGTCGCCGTCGTCGTGGTCTGAGGTTGGTCGAACACGCATAAGTACGCACGTTCAACGGCTGTTTGTTTGCTCGATTGCCGGCCGCAGAGAGAGAGAGGGGGAGAGAGAAACAGCGGGGGCGAGATAAGAAAGCGCGCGCGCCTGCGTCCGCTCCCCCGCACACGCAGAGAGGCGCGCCGAATAATATGCGTTGTTATCGCGACGGCAACGATTCTGTTTGTATACCTGCACCGCGACGATGATGACAACGACAATGAGAGAGCGAGCGAGGAGAGGAGAGGGTGGCGGTGTGTATGCCAGCTCCGCTGCGTAGTTGGCGCGCAGCTGTTGTCGTCGTCGTCGCGAGGCAATTGTAAACAAAACAACGGTTAATTGACTATAGGCTAGAGCTCGTGTGCGCGCCGCACGTGATCTACATTATAGGAGTGGGATGACTGTCGCTGACGCTTGCTTGCTCGTTCGCTCGCTCGTCTTCGATTTTTCCTATACCTAATAACGAGCCCACAGGCAGGCCTTGGATGTCTTTCTCTGCGACGGAGAAGTTGCAAAAAATGCTGTTATATTATCCGACGGTGCGCGCGGATAAAGTCGCAGAATCGGCGGTAACGCTTCGCACATCCTCCTCGTCTCTCCCCCTACCTTACCCTGATCCACAAACTTCGTCTGCTCACTCCGAAAATCATCGCACTCATTCGTCAAATCCTTTGTAGGTACATACATGTACTTACACACCAACCAAGAGTTTACATGTGTACGTGAGAGTGAGCAGGGTTGCCGCCTTGCCGCCTTACCGAAAAAATAGGGGGTGCCACCGTCTACGCGGCTGACCACTTCACTTCCTTTCAGCGGCAGCCGGTGGCGCTAGTAGCAGCCTCGGCAAGCGTAGCGACGCCGCCACCGTGTCGTCATTGTACCACCGACTACATCGACGCCATTTCGCTGCTAAATCGATTTTTCGAAAGCGAGCGCGTCGAGCAGCAGAGCGGCCGCACCGCACGTCTTCCGCCGCCGACTCCCATAGTGGACGCATACCTATTGACGGAGCATATTGCGCTGCTCTCGTTCGCAGAAAGAATCCGTCTAATTGAGGTGCCTGCATCGTCGATGAGGACGCAGCAGCAAGCCATTCAGCTAGCTGAGAGAAACGTGCTGAGGAGCAACACTGACTAGCGCCGACGCGCTGCGAGTTTAATCACATCCAGAGTTTGAAGCCAGCGTTCTGCGGTTGTTATGAACAAGGTGAGTCGTCTTTTATTTGTTATTTATCTTTTTTTTAAACGTCTGTTCCTGTATCGCGGTACGCCGCAGAGAATAACGCGCGCGCGAGCGATTAGAATTCGCAAAGGAAGTTGTGCGTGTGTGTCTGTAGGTTGCCCCATTACACGCAGCACGCCAGCGTCGTCGCATCGGTGAGTCTTTGGTTTGACTGTGTGCGAGCGTCTCGAATGATCGCTCGTTTCCTCGTATATACCAGACTATCTCTCCCTCTGTGAGGTACTAACTATATTCGCGTGGAGTGGAAAATTCCAGCCGACGCTCTGCCACGTCGTTTGCGAAAACTACGCCCATCAACGTATAATACGACTCGTCATCCTACAACGCAATTTATACTCCATTTTCTTGTTCTCTCCTTGGTACAGATGTCTCGTTACCCGTCAGACTGCAAGGTCTACGTAGGCGACCTTGGCAACAACGCTACGAAGCAGGAGCTAGAGGACGCGTTCCAGCCCTACGGGCCCTTGAAGAACGTATGGGTGGCGCGCAATCCTCCGGGCTTCGCCTTCGTCGAGTTCGAGGATGCGCGTGACGCCGAAGATGCCGTGCGCGGCCTTGACGGCCGCACAGTCTGCGGGCGTCGGGCACGCGTTGAATTGTCAACGGGCAAGCGTTCCAGGGACCGTGGGCCTGTCAGGGGCCGGCCATTCCATCCGGAGGATAGATGCTATGACTGCGGTGAACGTGGACACTATGCACGGGACTGCGCGAGGAATAAGAATCACAGCAGAAGACGCAGGTTAGTGAAACTACGATTTTTTGGTTGATGAAATGAAAAATGGAAGAAAGACACTTGTACAAAGCTCATAAATTTCATGTTTTCTTTTTTATTTTTAAGATTAATCATACTTTTTTCTTAGTTTGTAAGAAACTGGTCCTGAATACAATCGGTTTTGCTAATGTTGCATTTATGCAAGTGATCTGAATATTTTTTATAACATTAAGGTTTTATTTATTTTTTTTCAATTTGAAAATTACAGATTAAATAGAATTAAAAACAAAAAAAAATTCATTTTATATACTGTGAGAAGCGTCTGTTACTTGGAGTAAGAGTAAAAATTCAGTAAAATTAACGACTAAAATTAATAAATAATTAAAGAATATGTAAAAATGCAAATGATAACTTTATTCGTATAATACGAATAATTAAACTGGTTGTATGCTTATTCCAAGTATACACTTGACCTATTTAGCTCCACACATATACGCTCTGCTTTTTTTCCTAAATTTATATATTTTATTTTGAATACTGTTTTGAGTTGAATTTATAAATATACCACAATTATGTTTGACTTGTAGTGCAAAAAGGCAACCTTAATGTTTAAAAAAAAAAAAAAAAAAAAAAAAAAAGACTGTACTGGATAAGTTTACCAGAGAACGTCGTCCATGTAATGACGCCCATTATTTGTAGGAGGTGCGGCTGAACTGACATAAGCGTGCGACAATGCAATGTCACACACTGAGAGATACTCGCGAGATTCGCCTAGTCGACTGGGTTCACTCTTTGCGATGCACTCTGCGTAGTAAACAGCGTGTAAAGCACCTACCTACTTTGGGTTTACTTCTGCACTACGAGACACAGAAACAAAGAAAAGAGCGCAAACGAAAAAAGAAAGCGCAAAATAGAGATCAAACGAGAGCGAGAGAGAGCGCAGAGAGAAAAATCAGAGCGAGATTCATTCAGCGAGAATAATGCGAGAGGGGCACTTCGGGTTCTTCGTTAACAACGGCGCACCTCTACGCTCTACGCTACGCTACGCTACTCTCTCGATGTGTCCGCTTCTTCTTCTTCGTTCAGCTCGATGATTAAACACACGCCTGAGCATCGTATAATATGCATAGAGATCATCTGCTCTTGTAGCCTACACACTCTTCTCTTCGTGTCCACACGCCCGCTCGCCCGCCCGCCCGAATATCCCGCGATTTATGACAATCTGCTCTGCTACCCTCCTCCTCTTCCGCGCACACTCGCGCAGGTCTCAAATATATAGGTATACAAAATAAAAATCAGACAAAAAAAGTCGAGTTTTCTATACATGACTAGTTAACGGTGCAATTTGAGTTTACTTAATTAAAACGCTTATGTACTTTTTTTTTTTTTTTTTTTTTTTTTTTTTTTTTATTTTTCAAGCGGTCTGGCCATGTGCATGAAGAATATAGCTTTTTGAGAAATATGGCAAATTGATAGGGTTCGTATCTAGCTGATGTGTTTAAAAAAAAAAAAAAAAAAAAGCTACATATTTCTGTTACAAAAAAGTTATTTTGAAGACACATCCACATGATAAGTTCCTTATAAAAGTTCCATATTTTCAGTAATATTTGCAAATCATAGTCTAATACATTTTTTAAATTATTTTTAAATTCATAAAATGATTTTTCTGTAATCATAGTAAGTGCTAAATTCATATGCACATTAAGTGCAATAACATGCACATTTAACACTAAATTTTTATTCAGAAAAACATTTAATATGAGTAGGTGTAACAGGAAAGTTTTCGATGATCATATATAACAATTACAACAAAAACGATAATATCTCTCTAATGCCTATATTTCGGATTAGACCCTATTGAAATAGTAAACCTAAATGTTGAAAGAAAAAAAAACAAAATACTTATAAATCAAATTAAAATATTTTGGAAACAAGAGAAATATTTGCAAGACAAGCTGATTAAGAAACAAACGTGACAATAGGCATTAAACTACAGAGCGTAGTAGTAATAGCGAGAAATATGTTCATTCATTTAGGTCTCTCTCCAGATCGCGCTCAAGGTCGAGGTCCCGCTCAAGGCAACGCACCAAGCGCAGCTACTCTCGTTCTTCGTCGCGCAGCCGATCACGCAGCCGTAGCCGAAATGGACGCCCGAAGACTGTAAGCAAGTCAAGATCCCCCAGGAGCCGCACTCCACGCAGATCAAGGTCCGGAACTCCACGCTCAAGAACTTAAGGTTAAATGCACAAGAACAATAGGTATGTATGTGCTAAATAAGTTATTTGTTTGTCGTGTTGGTTGTGTATGCTAATGAGAATTTCTTGGTTTTTCTGTTTAGATTTGACATCCTGGGATCAAAGCTGTTTGACGGATAAACGAGGGCACTGAAAAACTCAATCACATTAAAGAAATTGTAATTTAATTTCATTTAATCATAGACGAATTTTAAACAAAACTTGTGACTGTTGTAGTACTATTTTAACGGAAATCGAAAAAATAATGTGATTTTGTTGATATAATAGAATAGTTAATCATTGACTACAAGTTAGAAGATCGCGTGAATGAAGAGTGTATAATGTACCAGCAGACGTGCTATAGAAAAATAATAGAATTAATGGTATATATATTTAGTGTGATAAATATTCAATAAATTACTTTTCGTACAATTATAACTAACAATTTTTATTATGATATATTATTCAAATAGCTTCTTATATTAAGTTCATTGATTACATTAATTTTCAATCATTTGTAAACTGAAATGATAAAGGATAAATAATAAAATACTTAAGTTTCATTCAAACTTTATTTTTGTCTTTGTCACTTTTTATTTACTATATTACTATTATTCTCGTTAATAATAGTATAATATGAGCTAAACTCTATATCTTTCGGATATAATTATATGATACAACAAAACCTTAAATATATTCCAACATGACTTACGCAAATAGTCTCACACGTTTGCGTCATTCAAAATGAGGCACAAACATACGAAATTACATTTTTCTTTGGTTGTCTATATAAATATACAATTATTATCATTATTATAAAATGATTTTAAACTATATACGTTTCTTGCACATATTAAAATATACAATTGGCCTTATATGCACGCACACAATGCGATTAGGTCGTTAAGTTTATGGCAACATTTTTCATAAATTAAAGTATTTGCTTCGTTCGATGCAAATCTACAAATTTACAACTTGTATACAATAACATTTTTTTGTCTCCTTTCGTCACACAACACTCAAAGACACTCCTAACGATCTTCTGTTTATAGAAAAATAAAGTTTCCGCTTTCCTCGCCACGCTCGCTTTATGTTTCCCTTAACTCTACGCTGAACTCTTATTAAACGACTTTCGTCGGTTATCGCGAATTGCATCCACTTACACGTGCGAACCGATTGACAGATAAAACATTTGGTGAACTTTTGTATCACAACTATTGATGAATATCGTCGCCGCGTATATTTTTTATCGGTGTGATTTAATTTTGCTTTGGTTTTTTTTTTTTTTTTTTTTTAATTTTTCAATTTTTATTCATGTAACACTAAAATTTTTAGATTCAGTATTTTCACAATCCAACGTTCAAAAATAATTCGTAACGGAAACTTTGAAGCCACAATAATAATATAAACAATAATTTCGCAACGACGTAATATACATGCACAAGTAATACTGCCACGGTTGATACGAGATTTTACACACATCCTTCGTTTTTTTATTCGTTTTGTGTTTTGTAACATCCAGTCTACATTTGGACAGTCTAACTTATTAGGCGCATAGTTACTTGAAGATTAAACAGGCTACATCTACGAAATCACTTCGATATACCTATATTTTGCATCTTAAATGTTAACATCATTGGCGTTGCACTAAATAGAAATGAAAACTCCACCTAGCTCTCTCCATCCTGTACATTTACAAGAAATGAAAACTATTTGTAAAAAAAGTAACTTTGACACTGGTGAACAGAAAATAAAAACAATAAATGCTTTAAAATATTAGTTGAAAAAGTAGATTTCTCCGTTATCTTGCGCGTATATGTATCTGTGCGTACGCAATGAAAAACTTCACTAAATGCCCTTTTTTACATTGTAACTTATTGTACAATCGGTTATTCATACAATTTGGGTAAATATTGTAACAAATAATTTTTGGCATGGTATAAAGCTAGAACTTTTTAGATTTCTCAATGTAATTCTTGCAAAACTATATTTTTTCTGTTAAAATATAAGTAGGTGCAAAATAATTGAAATTGGCTGCATTATCTAAAAGACGTGTCTTACATAGCACTATTACATACTACTGCTAAAGTAGTTTCTTTGGCTACTGTATACAACGCGCGTTCAAAACACGTTATATATAAAAAAATGTTTCTTTTCGCGTATACAATTTATAGGCATCTACTTCGACACAAAATTCGTTTATTTTTTCACAAGTATGCTCTTCTTACTGCTAGAAGATTTAACTATTATCACATATATTGTACATAAAATCAGCGTTACCTTTTTTTTCGTTTTACAAAAGTATTTACCGATCAATATTTTTCACTTCCAAAAAACTTTCCATTTTACATAAAGCCCTTACAAAATATCCTTGCAACAGGTCTTCTCTTTGTTGTTCTCAACAGGCCATCAGACACATTCAATTGCGACGATTCTCTATCGTTGAATTGCGTGATGGATTATTGTTTATAATTATTGTTGTTTTGTTCTTATAACCGTTGTAGCAATTTATTTATCTTATTGTTTTTCTTATTATAAATTACTATTATAAATATTTATCTTTATCTTTCTCTCTCCTTCCTTCTGGCTAATTAATATCTAATATCAACTTATTTACATTTGTTAGTACTTATATTAGTTCAAAATATTTGGCATTGAGAAAAAATTATTTGTGCTGGAAAGTATGATAATTTGACGATAAAAAAATTCTCGAACTTTTCCACTTAAACAACTTATACAGTTTCAAAAATGCAGTTGCGTAAGATTTAGTTTGAGTATTACCGTTAATGCATGTCGACTTAATATTTCATTATCATTCGTATATTCCCGCCGGGTCGTCACAATCAAAGTAAGCTAACAACGATATCTAATCTCATTTTATATAAGTGATGATTAATTTCAAGTTACCAAATAAAAATGTCTTCCTTTTACTCTAACACTGTCAATTGGCTAGTTGCATAATTTGCTTATATAGAAATCTCATCGGACTGACCCTGACCCGTTATCAGACAATCGTAACTTAAAACTTAATCAGTGAATATCAATAAAAATGAAGAGCTGACAATCATTGAACTGTTGAAACAAACAGCTTATCAATCGTATCGCAATGATTAAACTGCATTTCTACGCACTGCGTATCACGACCACATGTGACGCAACTTTTGCGATTGAAATCTGTTTGGCGCCAAACTCTCCCCCAAGAATATAGAAGTATCCAAAGATACTCGAATAAAATCAAGAAAACAACATGAAAGAAACGGTAAAAAGTCATATGAAATATTGTGAATCACTCACTTATGGAAGAGTTGTGCCTAGTTGAAAGAGGAGCTATTAAATCGCTAATTGTTGAATTATGCCGAGTCTTCCTGGAACCCTCGTCCATGTCATTCGAATTCACCGAATGGGAGAGAGCTGCCGTTTTGTTGAAGTCGATCGTTACGTATCCGACCTGCTGATTTTTTACGGGCGAATCCGGTGGTGTCGACGACGCGGGAAGCTGCGCCGCAGCTGACGTTTCCGTCGTCGTATTTACTGTCGTTATTGTCGTCGAAGTAGTCGTTGTCGCTGCGGTGATAGACGGCGTAGCAGCCGCTGACGTTCCAGCACCTCCCGCGGGTAAGTCCTTTTTGTCCAGGTCGAGAACGGCGTAGCTGACTTCTCGAATGACCGCCGTGCTACTGGCGAGCGGCGGTGGCGTCTGAGACTGTAGAGGTAATTTCTCGGCGATGGAAGTGGCGGAGAAACGCTTCTTCAGACCCTCGATTTTGCTAGCCTCCAGGTTCGCGTAGCAGTGTCTCGGGCCGTCTTCAGATTCGGACTGCTGCTGCTGTTGAACGATAGATAGCGCAGGTGGACGACTCTTGATGATGGGCGGAGGCAAGGGCTCCAGCTTCTCCTGACCCGGGCTGATGTTCATGTAGGTGCGCGCAGAGTTACCGCTGTTGCCTTCAAGCGCGTCGTGTATCTCCTCTTTCAGGGGTGTTGATGACTCACAAGTACTATGCGACGGTGACAGCGGACTTGCGTCGCTGCCTAGGTCAATGTTCATGTAGGATGGCGCCGACGACTGCGGAGGAGGCACTGCTGCGCGATCGTGGCTTGACGACCAAGTTTCGTTGCTGCTCATCACTTGACTGGATGCTTGCTCGAATGATAGGAAGCCGCTACTTGAGTTTGAACTACTTACAGTGTGAGATCTGAAAGTAAATAATTTTTTTTTTTTTCGAAAACCCAAATTTGTTTTAAACATTTCTTATAGTTTTGTAAGTAATTTTTGTTATTTAGAGTTATCAAATTAAGAACTTTTAATTTTGAAAATAATGACTTTCACCTATATTTTTTTATACCTTTGTATTCTACTTCCTCGACTCTTATTGTTATTATGTTCCACATCTGTTGCAATAACTGACTGATGAACTTCTTCGTTGACGTATAATGAGGACGGATGAACGTGAGGAACAGGAGGAGGTGGTGGCAATGATAGTGGCAGCATAGGAGGTGGAGATGGAGAACCCATCGTTCCTTGTGGTGACATTGGACCACTGCTACTTCCAATGCTACTTAATCGTCCTATTCCATTCTGTTGAATATGAGAAAATGTAGATACAACACGGCCATTAGTTCTTGTTGGTGTTGGATCCAAATAATTAGGTTCTGTTGGTATTGTCACTCGTGATACAGTAGGCCCAGAATGTGTATTAAGTGGCATTTCTCTTGAAATGGTGTCATCGCCATTGATGTAAACTTGCTGTAACTATAATTCTTACTTTAAAAATTTATTCATAATTATGTAACTTTTGTTATAGTACTGCAATTTTAAACAGTAATATTTAAAATTTATGTAAATAAATAGTATTGACAAAAACATTAACTAAAAATGAAAACAATCACAATTTTATTCATACCTGGATATTTGTTTGCACAAGGTTGAATAGTTGAGCTGCCCTACGACATTTGAAAGCATATATTCCTTCACCAGTAGAACAGCGTCTTCCAGATTCAAAACTAAAAATTTCAGCATCATAACCATAGCGACGCAAACATCGTAATGGCCACTTAACTGGTGGTTGGCCTTTTTGGTTTAGAATAATATCCGATTCTGTGACTTCTAATCTACCAGGCGTGATTAAATTCCCCAGTTCATCAACATTCATTACTTGAAAAACATTTGGATGCAGATCATTGATATCTGTGTGACTATTAACACAACCCATTCTCCAATAAGTTCTAAAAGAAGAGTGAGCATTAGAAATAGGTGAAAATACGTAATCTGAGTTCAAAGATTTCAACCTATGATTTCAACTTACATATTACAGATTACTTGCAGATGCGAGCACGACATAAGCGAGCAAACGCATCACGAACGCATCTCGTTGTTTTCCGTCGAGTCACTGTAAACTGGCTCGCTGTGATGCTTTCTCTCGAAATCAATTTTGTTATCATATCGTACCGTAATAAACTTACGTACAAGATCGGGGTTGCGCATCGGAGTTTTCTTCTTTCAAACTGGCCTTAGCCTAGAAACGTGAATATATCTTGCTAATTGCATCGTTGTTCGATTCCCACTGCAGAATTATTGTGCGGGACTCTTTGTTCTGCCAGTAACTCCACTTCGCTAAATATCAGACTTTCAATTTCTCTCTTCCTCCGTTTCTTACGGAGTCTATCTCTGATTCTTCTTTTAAAAAAAAATAATAAAAGCTAAAGGAATAATCACGGATTTGCAATACGCCAATGGGCAACAGGGCAACTCCGAATGCCCGTGAACATTGGAACAAATCAGAACTCGATTCGATGAGCATATGGTGCGACCTCAGACGTCTGAAGTTAGCCAAACGCAAACACTTTGACGCATGTTGGGGGTGCGTTCCGAAATATGTTTTTGTAAAAGTTGTGCATCTGGCAACAGTGTAAATAGTGCGTCTGTTTCATTAGA
>UXGD01000162.1:0-86194 GCA_900474315.1 Torymus auratus | reverse complement strand
GTTCTGATATCAACATCATTCTCGAATCTCAAAACTAAACTAGAAGATCTCCTCGTTTCGCCCACTCGCCCTTTAACTCATAATACAGGAAAAGGCACGATTCGACGATATTATATGCGCTTGACTTCTCTCGCGCTTTAACCCCCCCCCCCCATTAAATATTAACGAGGTCGTGTGGGCGCAGGCGCTCTTGGCCCGCGCGCATCTTCTTCGATATATAGATAGATGGAAAAAGTCGCCGGGTGGCCGCGGCGTTCGGCCGCGTTATGAGGCTTTCGGTTTTACTGGCGTGGCGAACGATTCGCACTTGAAGCGAGACGAGCGAGTGAGAGAGCGCGAGAGCAGCCGTCTCTGTTGCTCTCGGCGTGTCGCTCCACTTCGACGTAAAAATATCTCTCGGCCCTCTCCCGACTGCCGAGCGCTCGCTCGCTCGCGAGTGTCATCATCCTCCGTTCACCGAGCGTTATATACCGGGTGACACGAGTGAGATGTCAGCGAATTATGGTTCGCTCGCGCTCTCTCTGTGTGATGTGCACAGTGAGGGAAGAGTTTCGCACTCTGCGTGAATTGCAGGGGGTTGTTTTATAGTTGGCACTAGAGGGGTTTAAGGTGAGAGATGCAGTTAGCGCTGTGGGGAGTTTGGGATGTGTAAAGTTTTGCAGCTTCTCGGAGAAGTCGAATAATATTTATAATACCTATGTGTGTGGTAACTGTTATAAAAAATTTTTATAGACTGTGCGGTTCGAAACGAGATATATATCTTACAAATCATTACGTAACGAGTATAACCAGCAACTCCTCACGACAAATCTATATGGCCAATTAATTTATACTCTAGTAAACCTTTTATCTCCGGCGATCGGCTACCGAAACCTAGTACATTTAATAAAACTTTATTGCACAATATATATTTCCAAGGAAGAGGAATAAGAAACAGCCGACCGGCTATATCCCACTAGACTCGGGTTACCACCCGGCATCGTAAATCTCTCGCTCTCATCAGCCGGGCCGTGCATATTTAAACCGGCCGAATCCCGCATTCGCGTGTATCCTTGATCCATCGGGCTACCCGAAAAACGAAAAATCACTCACCCACACACATTGAGAGACAAAAAACCGAGCTACCTAAATCGCGCAAGGGTTTCCGCGCTAACAGCAGCGGCGGCGGTGGCGTCGGACAGCCGAACGAATCGTGAGTGGAATCGAGAGCGACCAAGGTCGAGGTCCCTCGCTTCGAGTGACTGAGTGAGTGAAAGAAAGAGAGAGTAATACGGTTCGCGCGAAGCGATGCGCTCTCTTGGTCTCTTATACAAGGCGAGAGAGCGCGAAACAATGTCGACGACGGGGGCTGCAGGCAGCGGTGGCGACCGAAGGTTAGGAGCGCTGTAAATCACAGCGAACGAGCATCGACGCCCGTAAAGTCATCGAGCGCGTGCTTGCGCTATATGTATGTATGTATACTACGATCATTCGCGTCGCGAGATCGCGCGGCTTTAAAATCAAGAACGCGACGCCCGCTTGTGTATAAGTATGCGTGCATACGCGCATATAAGCTGAATGAGAGTGAGAGGGGCTCTTAATTCGGCTCATTTGCCAGTCTCTCGCGAGGGAGAGAGAGTGAGAGGTCGGCTTTCTTCGCGCCTCGCGCTCGCTCTGTCTGATTTATTGGGGGAGATTCCGTTTAGTGTCCGATTAATCGAGTTGCTGACGTTTATTCGCCGGACGGAATCGCTTCTGTGTGTGTATACAAGTTGTCTCTACGTATAATATGAGAGGCCGAATGATGCAGTAGCGTGCGGCCATTAAAAAATATATACAATATACTCGATTCGCGGCCTCGTTGAGTCACATTATTGTTGTCGCGGTTGTAATACACTGAATAAGGAAAATTAATTTCTCTGCGGCTCTGGCGACGAGCGCAATTGGAACTGATCGCGCTTGGGAGCGCCGACTGTAACCTTGAATAATTAGCCGATGTAGATGTATTTTAGAATTAATTTTGTTTCGAGGTAGCAGACTTATATACTGTCTTTGATCTAATTCAGTGTGTTTATATAATTAATAACGCGTTTAGGATTACCTACACACAGGTCGCGTGTACTTCACGCGGTTTTGAAGTCAAAAGCTACTTTGCACTCTCAAGCAGCATGAAATTAAAGTCACCCAAGAACGAAATGATAGTTCGAGCTCCATTCCGAATGAAGCAGCAGCAGTAGTAGTAGAAACCTATACCCAGTCGAAGCCGGGAAGAATGTTCGGACGAGCGTAGGCTTGGCCGGCACATTGTTGAAAATAAAATATGATGTAAGTTTCGAAAAATGCCGTTTAATTTTATCGTAAGACGCTCTCTGCTCTCGCGCGCGTAAGAAGCGATGATGAAGAAAACAGGAGAATCACGCGAGCTGAGGGGGAGCAGCGAGTTGCTACGTCTACAGCTATGGCGGCGGCGGCGGCTCTCAAGAGCTGGTATGTTAATGACTCTTAGGTGACGAGCCTTAGATCTAGACGTCTCAAAAGACGAAAGTCGTCGCTCTCTCGCGCGTGTGTGTATGTGCGTATACGCGTAAGAGAGAGAATATCGCTCGAGTGAAGCTCACAGAGAGAGAGAGCGAGGCGAGCGAAGAGCCGTAACTCGGGATGTTCGCGCGAGGCGCTTTGGAGCTTGTTGCCAGCAAATAGTTTAGCATCAATCCCCGACGTCTTATTATAACGTTATTAAAATAACCACGCTGACTCGCCGCGTCTCTCTTTCTCTCGAGATTTCTGGCCCGAGACCGTCTCTCTCTCTCTCCCCTCCGCATGCGCACATGACACGAGTGATCCGAAAACGCTTATGCTATAGCTGTGTGCGCGCGTGAGGCACCAGTAGCTCCGCGAGAGAGTATTGAGGGACCGCGAGATGCCGAGTTTATTATCTTTGCCAACAATTTTAGACCGATATACGAATATGTTCGCTCTTTCTCTCTTTCTCCTTCTTTCGTTTTTGTTGCTTTATATTGGCTATGCCCCCGCGACTTGTAAATATAGAAGACTTTCTGGAGCAGAGCGCGACTTTGTCTCGTGTCTTATTATTGCGCGATCATTCGAGAACCAGCTATTATTATTTTTGTCAAAGCTATTTTGAGAGAAATTATGAGTTACACGATATAAAAGTTTCAAGTTTGCGAGTGACTGTAATACGTTTTGAAGATGCGCGCGGGGTGCAAAGATTTTGAAACCAGAATTCAACCGTTACAACGCAATCCGCGAAATTGATAAAGCTTTATAGCCTACCAAATGAGAAAATAAAAGGGGGAATATTTTTAAAAGTTCAATATCAATAAGAGCGAGTATTCCCACCCATAAAACTAATATAAAAACATACAGAGTAAAAAATTACAACACTGCTGTATAATATCAGTGGTAATAAAAGCCGAGGCATCAAAACGCTCGCCCCCTGCCTCAATATTATATACGCGCTCGATAATTTTTATTGATTCCTCGTGAAATTGCCGAAAAAAGGTGCCGTGTTAAAAGTGAGCGAGCATATACTTTCGTTATCAACTTTTCGCCGATCGCAATATATTCTACCACCCTGACACATTTACATCCACGTATATATACACTTTTTTTCTCCCAGCTGCATTCTCTCTTTCTCTCCTTCTCTTCCGATGCACTCAAATTTTAATTTAATATGACACGGAGGTTGATTCAATTATCGAATCGATTGCACCAGTGTTTCTACGTGTTTCATCAACAAGGAAATAAAAGCCAATCTCTCTTAATGAAGATACGTTATCGGTCAGAGCGCGCGCGACTGCCGCCTCGCCGCGACACGAGCGACTTGTCGTCCGCTCCACGAAACGTCCGAGAGGAGCCGACCGGAATATCAATTCAATCTGCTCATGCAGTATTTAAAAGTGTATCTCGGTCTCCGTCTTTCTCTTTCTCTCTCTCTCTTGTCTCGCGGCGACATAATCCGGCATTATTGCCGATAAAGAATTGTATTTTCATTTCGAACGCACAGACGCGCAAGGCTCTCTCCCTCTCTCTTTCCCTCTTTATTTTGCGCGAGTTTCGGCTACCGCGACGACGGGGAATATTTTATTAGGCGTCTGAATATTTAACGGGTGCGCGTGGGGGCTCGGGAATTCGGGCTGCGCGTCCCCAAGGCCTCTACGCGCGGCAATGCGTCTTCGAGGAGTAGGGCTTCGTTACTCTTAACGCCCAGAGAGTGAGAGAGGACGATTTATGCGCCGAGAGTTTGCTCCTAGCGCGGGAAGTTAGGTTTTTAATAAGAATAGCTTGGTGTATTTTTTGTTTTGTTTTGTTTTGTAAATACGTTCACGGGCACTCTCGATTGTCTTATCTTCATTAAGGTTTTTTTTAATTAGGTGTACGAATTTGAAGTCGAGTCTCTGTTTCGTTACGGAATATATTTGAATAATTTTTCAATTCTTTGCCGATCGAGATCGCATCGTGCCGATAATGAATTCTTTGATTGTATCTAGCTTCCTTCGAAATTGATTATCTAATTATGAAATATTAAATTAAAACGCTTTTTTTGTGAGAAAAAAATGTATCAAGTGGAATGCAGTTGCAGGATTATACTACAATGAGACTGAATGCTAATCACGCTAGATAAATTTTAATAGACGTGTATAAATTCTAAATATTCACTTGTTAGTTACGAATCTCGAAACATTAGAAGAAGAAAAAAATTTATGGAATAAAATCAACCACGTGGGATATTTGGTAAAAGTGGCAACGTCGCACTCGTCCCAACGACAATTCGAAAAAGGTCGGGGCATTCGGTGGCATTGTGAAGTCGAGGGATGCAGAGAGAAAGAGAGAGAGAAAGAGAGGTGTGTACCTGCCTCCACAGTGGCATCCCTTTCCACGTGAGAGCAGAGCCGATATTCCTGCTCTCTCTCCTCTCGAGTAAAAGGGTCCACTGCCGCTGCTGCAGCTACAGAAAAATCGGCCATACATCAGTCCGGATCTCGAGTAGCAGAGAGATAGAGAGAGGACTAAACTCTCTCTTTCTTTCTCTTTTAGGTTAGGCTACCACCCCAACCCGCCTTGGATTTTCTAATTTCCCTTTGATGTTGCGGCTCTCTTTTCCGAGCGCGGGCTGCGTGTGAGGTTCCCGAGGTGAGGCGGTAATGATGATTATCTCGAGACAGCCGAAGTCGATTATCTTGATTTAGGGGGGTCGCGGCCGCTAAAGGCCTCCATAAATTTTTTTATAATTAGGCCACCGAGCGATCTCGTAAGATATAAACCGATTTTTCCGGGGAATGCGCGTTCTTTTTTCCAAAATTTCTCGCGCTCAACGCGCCCGCCTTTTTTCATACAATGCGAGCCGTAATTTGGAAATCAGGAGGATAGGATTCGATTCGATGTGAAATGGAAAGACAGTGTGCGGTATATGAGAGCGTTAAATTAAAATTCTAATTAGATTTATTACTTTAATTATGGAATATCTTTTAATATAGAAGGTTAAATTAGACACAGTTTTGTGTGAACCAGATTCAGAATAAAATCAAAGTTCCAAAAAATTCCTCCGATTCACAACCATGGTATATGAGTCCAAACCCCAACATCTGCCATTCCAAAGCAAATATTTTCCCCATAATCTCCTTTACCCGCCAACAAACGAAGCAACACAGTTTTTTTTTTCTCCACAAAGGAGCGATCCATCGGCATCATCGCCGCGGATGGAAGTCCATAAACGTCATTTCCGTGAAAACAAATCTGTTAGCGCGGGCGCGTGTTTCTCGCCGGCCGGCCATAAAACAGGCCTTGTAAAAGAACAATCGGCCGATAACGGGCCAAGAGCGAAGGAGAGACAGACTGGCCAAACTTCTTCCCCGCGCGCACCGCAGCGGGATAAACATCGGTGAGGAGCCGAGATAGAGAAATTCCCTCTCTTACTCCCTCTCGCTATCTCCGCGCATAACCCACGTGTATACGTATGTGCATATACTCGCAGTGTATATCCTGGCGCATGGAAGTCCCAGTGTCTTATCGCGGAGACACGCTACTCCCGTCGCGTATAGCCTGCGGCCCTACATCGCCGAACGTGTATACGTGTGTGTACGCCGGACTGCTGAAAACTGCGGGAATGAATTCGTTAGTTTAATTTATATACAAGCCTATAAATATTCGCTGAAAGTATAGATCCAATAGCTTATTAGAACGTATATATACGAACGCTATTAAAACGTGCGCTTATTATTATTATTATTCTCAGAGCCGAAGTATTTATCCCGGTTTAATATTCAATGGAGAAACTTTTCAAACCTCTCAATAATCTCATTAGCCCGCACAATGGCCAGTCGCAAATGAATCCAGCGCTACTATACTGCTACTATATACTATATACTCTGCGCATAGTACTACGCGTCGAACAATCGTAACGCGAGGATGGAACGACAATAATAGCCCCGCGTGTGCAGTAATGGCAACAATATAACGAATGAAATCGAGCGCTGTACATATGTATATATATGTATGTATAAGGCCCCTAAAGGAACTCGTGCGCATTGAAATCATAACCGCCCCCGCCCGGGAAAGATTGGCATAAGGCAACTCGAACGGACCGCTCCCTCATTGTCGTGAGTGCGCGCATTATAATACGATTTTCAGCAGTTGCACAGGTAGGGAGCGAGGAGAGTTGGGCCTAGCTCGAAAAAGCGAAACAGAGACAGAGAGAGAGGGAGAGAAAACGTAGCATAAGTATAAAGTGAACCGGTGGCGGAGAGCACAATGCGCCGTATCAAACAAAGCTCTTCTCTTTCTCTCTCTCTCTCGCTCTCTGGCTGCTGCATGAGAGAGCTTCATAGAAGTGTGGGTGGGTGTACGCGAGGTGTAGTATTACTCATTCAAATGATCCTCTCCAGTCCCGTGCCTTTCCCCTCATTTTTCCCTCGCGATCTCTCCCCTTTTCTCTCGCTCTTTCTCTCTCTCGTTCGCGTTCTCTCTGTCTTCGTTGTCGCGCGAGTGGTACCCGGTCCCCTTTCGCTTTCTGCGTATATATACACTCTTTTCTCCTCCGCACGCTTTTAATCCGTCTCTGGGCATTCAGCTCCTCTCTCTTCTGCCCCGCTCTCGCGTACTACTCCAGTTTAAATAAAGAATCGAGCGCTTCGCTTATTCTCTGCGGTTTCCTCCTGTACGATGCCCATCCATACATATATACGTGCCTATACAGAATGACAGTACAGTGTTGCCGCTAACTAAATTACTTTTCTACATCACCATTCACCAGGTATATAGACAAGCGAATACTCTCTCTCTCTCTCGTTTCACACAGATTGTAATTATTTCTACCTCTGTGATACATCGCCACTAAGCTTGTTAATAAAAATTTGCCTTCAATGTTCATAATATCAATGATTCGCGCCATTCATCTGCGCCATTGTTGCGAAATGAAAAAAAAGGCCTTACACCCCGTATACACACGGTACTGGCATTAAGCGGAAATCGGACGCTGCCATTAAGCTTTATTTCGTTAATACAATTTCGAGCTAAATGCGCGTGCGATAACAATGGGGCGAGTTCCAGCTCCCTCCCCCTCCCCGATCGTTTTTACCCGCGCACGTATATAGTGAAAAGCGACACGGCGCGGAAGAGTAAGCTTACCCCGTTTTTGCCCGGATTTAGTTTTGAAACCTCGTGCGAGAAAGACAGAGCGCTGCCGCCGCCGCTATTGTTATACTAGGGGAATTTTTTTTTTCAACCCCCGTGCGCACCCACTCGATCGCGCGTTCGTTTATGCGAGTCATGTATCGAGGACGGGCTTTTTTTTCACCGTGCCTGTGTGTGTGTGTTTGCCTTGCTCGCAGTCTAGAGGTTAAACAATTTCGTGGATGGGTTTTTATGGAAATATAATACGCGTCGATGGGTGGGATCGTGCGCGCTCGACGACGTCGTTATTACGTGAAAAATGTTATATATTTTACGTGAAAAGCTTCGATAAATATGTAAAAATACACGTGCGTTAGGATAAATAGATGGGCTGTCGTGGACGTGTTATCACGTTCTTTATAAGCATTGAAAAATATTATTCAATAGACGTTTTATAGAAAATCGTTTATTTGGGTCACATGAAATTTATAGCGTTTGCACTAGCGCCACGTTTTTAGAGCCAGTAGTGTTTACATTCGTCGACAAAAACAATCGAAAATAACAAAAGTCACTGAGGGGTGCGAGAAGTCAAACAGTGGATCGAAATCCGATTAGGCGAATTCGTCACGGATATTCCTAAGCAATTAAATCTTCTTTCACCATTTTTTTTCCTCCATAAATCAAGACGGATCTCCGCGTCCGCACATATACATACACACAGGCTCACACCCCGGACGTCCTGTTTGTATTCGACGCGGCCCTTTCAATCGCGACGTCACAACACCGCTTTTTCCAGCTCCCAAAAATCTCTCCTTCTCCCCAATATATAGCATGGCAACATCGAGAGAGAGAGAGAGAGAGAGAGAGAGAGAGAGAGAGAGAGAGAGAGAGACCTACTGCACCAACTTTTGACCGACGCCAGCCTAACCTACAATCCCCGTCGACGCAGTGTTCCTCCTCTTTCCTTCTCTAAAGCGATTTTCGAAAACGGTAATGCCTCTGTGAATGGGGCCTGCAGCTCTCGAAGTCGCATGGCTTTCTCGCACGCATTGTGCAGCTCGCTCGCACGCGGGAAACAGGAGAGAGAATTCTCGGAAGGATTTTCCAGAAGGCCCCTGCTGCGCTGGCCCATTGTCCTAATCCGCAGCGGGCAACGCATCCATCCCCCCTCCTACCGTCGACTTTTTTCCAGGGCTCCGAGAGTTAAACGCCGCCCCGGTATACTGGGAAGGACGAATTTTCTCGGCGGGAAAAGAGAGTGAGAGAGAGATTTTGGAGCCGATGCAGAATACCGGTCGCCATCGCGCGTCTGATACACCCGCTGGTGCTCTTTGATTTTTAGAGAACCACTTTGGGAGGTCTATGGGTAAGAGGGGGTGTGTGAAAGAGAGATAGGGGCTTTTTACGCGGATGGCTCGCGTAATTGGATTATGCGGCTCTTGTGGGCCACGTTTATTTCGTTGCACACGCGCGCACGATGCGGTTAGGGACGTGCATGAATATGGAGATTTCCAGTTACACGAGATTTGAATTTGACGAAGGGGGGTAGAAAGAGTGAGGGAGAGACGGGTTGGGATTCGTCCGGGTACTTTTTGTAACGGAGTTAACACATGGTTATGGCTTTATTTGCATGATACATTGAGCTGCTTTTAACGATTTCATCGATTCCATCTCGCTGTATAGTACTCGAATTTTACTCCCAGAAAATTCAATATCAAACGTGCATTTATTTTCACGAATCTCATCCGCACGCATGGAAACATTAGCGTTGTCTGATCCTCAAGGAAGCATTACCCTTAGCGCATCGAAATCTAATTTCCGCCGGCTGAACGAATTGGGGGAAACAATTAAAAGCCGAGGTTCAATATAACGCCGTACGATCAATCAATCTTCCGTACAGCCTTTCAAATACTCGTATATGTATTCGAGTGCACGTACATCCATCTCGCAATGGAAAATGACGAGCGAGCAAGCGAGCGAGCGAGGCACTTTTCACATGCCTTGGCGGTGTGGCTCCCCTATCGTCCGGGAAAGCGTGTGAAAGCGGCCGGCGCCGTTCGCACTCCATTCCGTATAATTTCTATTATTGGCCCTAGGCGCGGGCGTTCGTACCGAGAAACTACTATGCACAATGCGTATGTACGTATACGAACGTACGAACGGCGCAGGATTAAGCCGGGGGGTCGTAGCGCGTATATGTGTGTGCTTTCCATTGTCGAGGCAGAAATTACGGAAACGCAAATTGGCCGGTGTGAGCGTGACGGGTCCAGACATTCGCCACGTGCTCTGCCGCCGACGTCATCGTCTCTCTCGCTCTCGCTCTAGCTCTCTCGTCGGCTCTGCGGTTGTGTAATCAGTATTACCAGTATTTAGAGGGTTGAAAGAGCTAGCCGGCGAGAGAGAGAGAGAGATGGAAAAGGGGTGTGTGCGATTACGCGCGCGTGTGCGATGGGGGCTGCTGAGCTGCAGCTATTGAAAGATCTGTCTTTGGCCGCGTATTATACGTTGCACGCAGTGAATGTGTGTGTATAGGATTGCTTCGGGCGATAGTCGTCGATTATTTGTTGTTTTTTATCCCGCTCGGTAAATTTGATTTCTTTATTTTTATTCAAACGCGCGCGCGCGCCTCTGGCCGGATTTCATACAGGCGAGAGAGCGTATGTTCTGGTTTGGGGTTAGGTCGTGCGGGGGCTTTGTTTGATTGCGCATGAGAGCTTGGCCAATGGTTTTTAATAGGCTTTCGAAGGGGGCTCTTTATTTCGCTGCGTTTTGATTTCGCACGGAGATCGTGTGGTGATATCGTTTGTATAGTTCGATTAGCATATCTGTGCGGATGGCACTTTTTTATCGTTGGTTAAATCGAATTTCCTAGTTTTATTTCATTTTGAAATTTCAACTCGCATAAACGCAAATTTTTATCGAGAATCCTTTTCTCCCAAACTAACACTGATTTTATCGTGTTGAAAACGAACATAATAAACGAACAGCCGAAAATGAGCTCAGCGATCATCATCATCATCATCATCGTTTATATTGCACTCTTCCCGGCACTTTTCCCGAGTTCCGGGCCTGTCTAAACAATATTTACAAAAGTCACCACCAGATGACGAGGCAGCTCGGCCACTCGCTTCTCTTCTCTCTCGCACATACACACTCGTAGGGCGGTTTTCTCTCTTTCCATTGTGCCCGTAGCGATCTCCCCCTCTAGCACACTTTGCGACCCCAAAATCCGGGCTAGAGAGAGAGGGAAGATGCAGCAGTAGTTCCCCGCACACATATACACGGGAGCGAGAGACCCTCCTGTTTGCCGAGCCACCGGTAATGGCTGTCGTAGATCGCATTAGCCGAAACACGCTATGAATTTGAAAACAGCGCGAGTCTACCGCACCAGGATCGAAAAGTATGCTATTATACTGCTACTGCTACTCTACACGAGACGACAAATTCATTTCGCGTCTTTTTGAATTATTATCGCCTCGTCTTTCCGAAGGTTAAAATTTATGCGCTCGCCTTACAGAAAAAAAACGACGCCGCGCTGCACATATCCATTCTTTTTTCAGCTTTCAAAACACGCGCGGCACTCCCCGCAATACGTAAACAAACGCTCGTCGCATTAATTCATCATCCCGCGGGCTCGTTTTCCGCAAGCACACATATACGTGTGATTTACCGCTTTGGCTGCTCATCCGGACTCTCAATATCGCACGGGATTTTTCGCGCATTCAAATCGCGCTGAAGATCCTCGCGTCCTCTCGTTCTTTTATTTTTCTTTATCGCAATCGAGAATATAATGATTATAATACGAGCTCGAAAAAAAAGATCGTACATGCGGATATGCGCGTAAACGGGATAAGCGGTATACATATACGTATGATGAAGAAGAAGCGGGGAGAGATCGCGAATCTATAGCACACGTCGATCGTTATCCTAGTCGACGACGGCGCGTACACGCGACTGTAGCCTGTGTTTTCAAATAATTCCTCGCTGCGATCGATAAGAACACGTGGTCCTCTCTCTCTCTTGCCAACTTTATCGGCTTGTGTGTGTATAGACACGCTCACGGGGACTTGTATCAAAATAGAAAGTCCCCACGATAAAAGTTAATCGATCCGTTGCGCGCCTGATACCCTCGATTAGCTTCGCGCGCGTGCGGCTGTACAAACGGCCCGCGCTGCGCTGCTCGAGGAAAAAAAGAAAGCTCCGAGCTTTTCCATTCCGATCAACACCGCCGTCGCACCCTTTAATCAAGCCGTGTTTTCTTTTTAATAATTAATAAAAAAAGGAATCGCGCGCCCTATCAACACCCGTAAACGTCGTCGATAAACGCGCGAGTAATGAGTTAATGGCCGAGCACGCGGAGTCGTTATCAAACGTTACGAAAGAAACGTCGCTCCGCGAGTCAACGGGCCGCAGATCGACGGCAAAAAGCGATAAACTGAGAGCTAGCAGGCCTCTGTCTGCTCATTAATGGCTAATGACTACTTTTCATTCGCAAATTACCGCTCGCAATGTTTTCCCATAATACGATTGTGCGCGCGGGTATAGCAGCAGTGCTCGCCGCTACCGCACCGCATCGTGACTTTCGATCTTGAGTACGTTATAATAGCAATCTGCATGCACTGACATTCGCATTATGTTCGATCGCCGAGTGTGTACTACTACTACTGTGTGCGCGCGCGAAGGACCGACGGAGAGAGAGAGAGAAAGCGAAACGCACGCGCGCGCGTTATGTGTCGGCAACATGAAAGCCCGCCCGTGAAATGCGCGCGGCGATTGTGTTCTCTCTCTCTTCTCTCTCGCTCGCTTCGCTTCTGCGCGCGGACGGCCGAACGCGAACGGGGTGAGGGAGGCTGCTGCTGCCGTTTGCGCATGTGTGCATTCTCCTGCTCTACTCGCTCACTGGCTGGCTGGTTCTTTCTTGCACGCATATACGGCTACCGCGTGCCAATAAACACCGGCTGCCCCTTTCGCGATGTACCTATATATGTGCGTATTATTATATAAGCGTGATGGAAGTGAGGTTTCGTTGGTGGTATTTGAGAATGGGGAATGGGGTTGGAAAGAGGTTAATGAATTGATTCGATAATGAGAGTGACGTGAAAAAACGGGTGTAGTCTAGATTTTGCCGGGAAATCCATTTTTATTGGTGCATTACACGATAAGATACCGATTACCATGGTAATAAATTGTATTGCGATGCTCGCATCCCCCGAGCAATAACTCATTAGGCGGCATGACGAACAATTATATCAGAAGTTCATAAATGATATAAGATAACCGGGGCGATGTCGTCATTCGGCGAAAAAAATAAAGAACCGACGATAAAAACTAAACAAGTACAGCGCGGAACTTTATCATATTAAACAAAAGAAGCTTTCCTTACATTACGCAAGATACATATACTCAGCCTCTGTAAGACGCACGCGAAACAATATCCTCGTCGGCCGAAAGTAATGAGAGCCTCTGTGCTCTCATATATACCTTTTTTCTCATACGCTTTTCGTATATATACCTCTCAAAGGCTCTCTCGGTGCGCCTCACTCGATCTCTTTTTCTCTCTCTGTCGTCCAGGTACAATCGCTTTCATTGTTTCTCGTTACGTTAACCGAAAAACAAACAAGCGGCGACGCGGCGGTGCGACACAGAGAAAGCCGCCCCGGCGGCTGTTATGACGTGTAATCTTTATACCTTGATTTTTAATTAAAGAATATAATATTGTAGGAGCGCCAAAGCAAGATTTATCACTTGCATTTGCTCTGGCGGCTGCCGCCGTGGTGAACTACCGGAGTCATAAAGGAAAGAGAGAAAGAGAGTGAGAGGAGAATTTTTGCCGGTGCGGAGCACGGCAGCCGCAACCATTTACGCGCTCGGGCCCACAGTCTGTTTATGAAATCAACTCATCAGTGGTTTTCAACCGAGAAATTAATTTTTTCCTAATTAGCCACTCATTGCTTTTTATTATCGAGAATAAGCTTCTTTCTTTGCGATTTTTTTTTCTTTTGAGGAGCGAGGAGGAATGGAGGAGAGAAGTCGAACAGATTATGTCAACATGCACTTATCTTTATTGAATATTAATTACATTTATCGTGTTTGATTTGATAATAAAATGAAGAGTGAGAGTAAAGAGCAGAAAAATTTATTGAATATTCGATAGAGCTGCTGGTATCGGGAACGCGAATATTCTTTGTTAGAGTTTTAATAATAAAAAGGAGTGTATCGCAATTATGACAGTTGGCCGATAACTTTTTTGTCAATATTGCGGTTGAAATTATCAATTAGAATTAACAAAGACGATTTAATGTTTCGCTTTTCTTATGCAAAGAAGAATTTATTTTTAACTTGTACACGATATTCAAATAAATTCGTTTTATCACCGCGTTGAATTTTTTTCGTATTTGCCTTGTTACAAAATTTCAGAAACACTAATATTATAGCATGTCAAGAATGATGAACCGTTTTGCACCGAAATGTAAATTGTACATAGTATTAGAATAAAATATATGTTAAACTTCGAGACAGCGAATATTTTAGTCTCTTGTTTGATTTGATATACAAACATATGAAAAGTGCATGCAAATGTCATTAAATCAAACTAGTATAGTAAAAAGCTAACTCGATCCAGAATTAAAAACGAGCCAATATTTGCAGTTCGTTTTTATCATTACGTGATTCACTCCGACTCAAATCTAAATGAAAACTTTCTCCCCCCTATCCTGAAAAAGAAAATCGCAAAGTTTTCGGAACCAAACAAACTAGCCAGTCGAGACGGTGGCTGGCCACCGCCACCACCGCCGCCGCCGCCACCGGCCAGCTGAGTTAGCGGGTTGTAACTGTAACAAGTTGGCCGTGACATGACCGCGCATAAATCACTCCTGCGGCTCGCGCCCGTAAACGCAGCGGCCGCACTCTATACCCGTGCCTCGCGCCGCTCGCCTCGCACACATACCGCAGCGCCGAAAGAGTATCGAAAATTCGCTCGCGATAATAAGACGAGGCGACAGATATTGCGTGTATATGTTGTTGTCGCGTTATCGGCTAATTGCCGCGATGTCGCGTTATATACCTGATATAAGATAACAATAGAAATATTTGATGTTTGTGTGGTATAGGTAAACACTGTGCCAGGAGTAATACGATTATATATACAAGCAGGGAGTATAGTTTCGTGATTGAATATAAGTATACGACGAGGGTACTCCGAACGATTAAATCATCGATTCAGAAAGTTTCCAGAAATACGTCTCGCGGAAGTCGTGGTCGGCCTCTTAACTGATCGTGTCACTCTCCTCCGATTGCTTCATCGATAATTCCGATTGTCGCTCCAATCAATTAACCCAACACACTCACACTCAGCCGCTAAAGCAAAAAGTTCGAGCCAAGGCAACGACGAATCTTCCCAGCTCGAGAGGGCGCCTATACACGATCGAATTACGCCCAACGCATCCCGCTCTATATGTACGCGTGTGCGCAGGGAGGGTAAAAAACGAAATTTCCCGGGGCAGCCGTAAGTGGATGACGAGCGGCGGCGGCCGATTCAATCATGATAATTCGCCGGAATGAAATTTTCGGGGGTGGCGGGACCGCCGCCTCCTTTTTTCCAGACCTCGCAAGTGGGGTGCCGATCTAATAATATCAATTGACTCCGGGAGCGTCGAGTATGCTCGATTTGCGGCTTTCTCTCGTCGTCGTGCCGTACCCACACACGCTCGACCGCGCTGCGATTTCATTTGTCATTTCGATAAAGCTGAGCGCTTTCGCGCCTGTACCTGATCGATAATGAATTTTCCGCCCGCCTCCTAATGTTTCAATTACGTGGAAGCGAATCGCACGCAAAGAGATGAGGCTGAATTTTAAATCTGTGTGTGCGGTGTGGGAAAAGTATTCTTGTTTGTATATTATTGGACGAATTTTATGGAGTGGAATCGCCTGGTTTGATTTATGGATCGTCATTTGTTAATATTTCTCGGATTTGCTCGATCTTATCGCTTCTCAGCAATCATTCAAGCAGAATATCTATGCAGCACTGCTTTAAAAAATCTATAATTAAACTTAAACTTATGCTCTCATTTCAAGTTTGCTAATTATGCAGTGAAACTCGATATCCACCTTTTTATTTTTGAAATCATATAGTTTCTAGCAATATCGTTCTCGCGGATGGACCGTTTTAGCACTTCCGGACTCATTAATTTATTCAGCATTTCTATATACCTCAAAGTTCAATATTCATTACGAATTCCCAACTCGGCCGGCATTATACTTAAAGCGGCCGACCGATTCAAAATAATACTCCCGAAAAAGCCACGAACTCTCATCCCTTGCTGGCGCAGCTATAAATCAACCGTCCGAAATTCAATGTTAATCACAGCGAAAATCCGAGCCATTCAAAAAATGCCGACCTTGCGTCAGACTCTCGTCTCGCTCTTGCTCTAGCGCACGATAAATCTCGCCTCTAACTCTCGGGGCCCCCTTGCGTCTCATCGCGCGTCGCGAAAATTCTCGCGTCCGAAGCGTCTCTCGCGCGCAAAATTTACGAGGGCGAAACAAAGCGGCGCGCCACTGAATCACGTCGCTTCTCTCCCTCTCCTTTCTCTCTATTCTTTTTTTCTCGACCGGCCGCAGAGTCGCGCTCGTTTTGCATCTCGATCTCGTGCGTGCATAGCGCGCGGCGACGACGGCTACCGAGTTGATCGCGGTCCAAGTAAAATATCTTTGACTTTATCGTCGCAAGCGTATGCGGACAGCAGAGTGCAGCGCGAGAATGCGAATTCTTTTTATTCGGCTTGCCTTTTCCCACGTATAATACGCCGCTCGTTAACAAAGCGCGAGAGAGAGAGCGAGTGAGCGAGCTTTTGTCAAGTGCAGCGCCGCGGCGGCTGGCGTCGAGAGAGCGCCCGATGACTGATCGCCCTGGCGCGAGGAAGGACTAGTACACCCCTTCTTGTCATTAGTGTTATTCACGCCTGTCTTTTCCGCCAGATGGATGGACGCCGGCCGAGTGTTTAAAGAGTCGCACGTGTGGTGCGGGTGTTTTAAATGCATCGCTATGCACTAATGAATTCATCGATACCGGAAGTATAGTCCGGTTTTTCGTATAATATAGTTTCAATCGTGTATTATTTAAATTAGTTTTAAATTGATTTTATATTATGAAAAAAATGTATTTGTACTGTAACTGGGAATTAATCAAATCATCACGTATGTAACATTATCTACATTTGTCTGGCTATTGTATGCTTACAAAATTTGATAATGTTTATCGGTGATTAAATATAAAATGTATACTTATATACGTGCAGACAGTAGATTTTGATATTAACTTGATAAGAGCGTAATACATATATTATTCGATGATAAATCAATAATATTATCATATTCAATTTCAATGGGAGATAAAGAGGAGATCAAACTTTTCAAAATCTCGGAATACTCTATATTCAAAGAGCCGCAGGTGATATCGCATTCAGTGCTTTTAATGCCATTGATATCATGGAAATTAGGTCGAGCGATTTAATATTAGTCAATGGAAATACTTCAAAACAATATGTTTTTCTAGACTTTTTAAATATTGTTACATGTGCAGCGCGGTATTTAGAATGCATAACGACCGATAATGCTAAATAAATCCAGATGTGCGACCCCGATCAAACCTACACACTCATCATTTTTTTTTGAAAGTCAAATATTTATCGACAATAAATTATAATACAGTGTCTGTTTAAAAATACATAGTTTTAAATATAGACTCGATAACGAACTTTCCTGTAAAAAAACACGCCCTCATGCATATATTCAATAGGAATCCCAGCCGTGCAAACTCATTCATAATGCTCTCAATTTTCCATTAGACGCATCACAATTAACTCATTAAGCCGAGCAGCTCCCTCGGCCCCGAAAGAACAATTCGAATCCAATTGAAAGCTCGGAGCGAGTAACCCACGTCCGAATTCGCACTCTCCTCTGATTAATAAAATCTGGCGCTCACGGCCGGGAGATTCCCCCGAGGAATACGTCGAAATGCTCTTAACTCTCGCCGTCGCCTCCCATATATATGCGCCGCACGCATACGTTGTCCATTCCCGAATACACATGTGTGCTCCTCTCTCTCTCGCTTGCACAAACGAACCGTTTAAGTGCGAGCGACACCAGCAGCGTCTCGTTCTCTATCCCGGGTATATATACCGGTCGACTCGCGCGCTCGTCCCCGACAGGGATTTGAAAGTTAATTTTCGGGGGAAGCCCCGTCAGTCATCTTTCTCGCGCGCTCTTTCTCACCCTGCAGAGCGCAACACTTACACACACCCTTGGCTGTTATTCCGACATGTTGCGCTCGCATTGTCGGTATATATATATATATGTGTATAGTCAAATGCGGGGACACGCGGGAAGAGAGAGAGAGAGAGTGGAAGAAAGGACGTTGTAACGCGCCACGCATGGACGGATCGACCGAGTGCCAGATGGGTGACTGATGCGACCGGCAGAATTTCTACTACTATATACCCGCGTATTGTGTGTCTTTGTATTATGTGTGTCCGTGTGTATGTGTGTGTATTTGCCCGCCCATATAGTCGATTTTCTCGTTCTCATATATATGTGACGGATATCCGTATAGGAGAGTGTAGCTAGCTGCACGCTGTATTTGCGATGCTTATTATCCCGATCTGCTTTCTCGAGAATCAGGGCTAATATTCATAAGCTCGGGCTGCGGCGGGGCACTTATCAATCAAGTGTTGCAGCGAATATAAGAAAGGGTCTTTGTGTTGCATCTAATAACGTGATTCGTTTTGTGGTAATGGCATATCTGTATAATCTATCCATTAATTTTGTACTTTTTCTTCAATGTCACACGATTATCATCTTCCTGATTGAATTATTCTGCTTACAACCATTCGAGTACACGTTTACAACCCCAATCCAATACCTAATCCTCCAAAATTAACGGAATAATTGCTCCTCAACGTTTGAAAGAAGGAATCCTCACACGCTCGTGCGCATCCTTATACCCCAACCACTTTTCCATCCGCAACTGCTCATAATCCCATGCGCTAACCAACTAGGTCACCTACCTCAGCAACCACCGACGGAGAAGAAGAAAAAACAGCCCCGAGAGCGTAAAAAAGACGAATCTCCCCCTTGCTTCTTTCCGACCGGCGACGCACACGAGCCGACACCTCAGCGTACCGCACGCTGTATACCCACTCTCTCTCACACACATGCGTGTGCATAAAGGCCAGTACCCCTGGGGCGTACGCGAATAATGACGTAACAATGGCCGACGAGGCCCTGCGAAAGCACAACACTCACACGCGTATATACGTAGGGGGGCGAATGCGTTCACTCGGCGGGCTAATGCGATTACACGAGAGCGGCCGTTCGCGGCAAACATCCACTGACAGTCATCCGCGGTAACGATGTTTTCAAAAACAATATCCACGTGTCGAGAGGGGTAGAGGAGAGAGAGGGGCAGACCACCGCCCACCCGCTGCCTCGGTTTATTATACGTCGCCTCGGTGCACTTGCCCTCGGTGCGGTTACACCCCATGGGCTTTTGCTGCTGCTGCGCCGTTGTTGTTTTTGTAGACGCTCTTTTGCGATGAGCTGATTCGATATCGGGGCGCGCTGTGGCCATGGGTGCGTAGATTAGATTGCTTTGATTGGGTAATTTCGTGGACGTAAGTCCTTTAGTGCAAGCCTGCAAGGATATATTCGATTGTGAATAATTGACCTATACCAGGGTGTAGGAAGGTTTTAACTTTGCTTTAAAAGCGATGGTATAATAATTTAATACGAAAATTAAAATTTGAAGAAGATTCTAATGGTTATACTTTCTGAGATCATCATAAAAATTTGTCGGTAACTCGGGCACGACCAAGAATATACGCGCGATAAAATTCGTTTCAACTCCTAGAGAAAGCCTCTAAAAAATTCAAGACCCTGCTTTCTGGATAACGAGCTATAACCTTTTCCCCTCGTCATCTTTAATTTCTAAGCTCGCTTTGCCACCTCGGCATGTCGTGTCCCATCGATTAATTAAACTGCGCGCTCTCTCGAAGCGTCGCCTCGACTCTCTTCACTTGCATTATGTAGGCCATGCCCCTTATGCCAGGTGCGCCGGCGCCTCGAGAGCATACACCACTCGACTCCGCGTTCGCTCGGAAAATCTTTCTCTCTCTCGAATTGGTATGTAGAGGTACGAACGATTATATTCACGAGAGCGCCGTATATGTACTGGGCGATAGCAGAGGCGAACAGGTACACAGACACAGACGTTGTTGTTCGCTAGAAAGGACCCCGTGTATGGCTCTAGAGAGCACTGGTTTCACGCCCTATCTAATCGCGCCCGGTGTACTTTACTTTATATATGCGCGGGGATAATCAAACAATCAGCGCGAGCCGGGCTAAGCATTTCCGGCCATTGTCGGGTGGCTTTCTTGGGAAGCAGTTGCGGCTATATTATACACGCGCGCCGAAAATTACTAGTGTCGTTCGGATGGGCTTGTCTCGGTGGCAGCGAGACGTTTAAGGAGTAGCTTGTTTTTTAACTGCGTAATTGTAGGCTACGTCAGTCGGAGTAATCTGTCGTTTCATTATAATGACATTTCTCTTGGTTTTCGAAATATTCCGACAAAATGCTCATGCTTTCCAAAATCATCGGAAAATATTTTGTTACCAAAGTACAACCAGACGCACCGTCTAATTCGGTAACCTCGCATCATCGTATACGAACAACCAAAACGAAGCACGAAGCGAAGTCAATCTCGCTTCAGCATCGAAGTATACGGAGGAGACTGACTCTCTCTCTCTCTCTTTCTCTCCCGCTCGCGCGAGTCTTCGCCACAGTTAATTTTAAACGGAGACGTCTAATCGATTTGGCTCCGCTGCCTTCGTAGTAGTTCTAATAATATCCGAGCGAGAGAGAGAGTATAAGCGAACGGCCGCGTGTGCGCGCGATAGAAAGGATGGGAAGAGGGAGAGAGTGAGAGGAGGCCCTTTTCACTTTCTCGCGCCGCCACACACGTCGCGAGGCTGCAACCCCCGGGATGATCTGCAGGTCACCCGCGCGCTGACGGACCGCAGACGCGAGATTGTGCGAAATTCGCGCCGGGAATAATCGGCTCTGCAGGATTGTGAAATTGGGTAATTTGGTTCATCCTTACACAAGATAGTTTTCATGTTCAATATACATTTTCTCTTATATAATTATTATAAACACGAGTAATACATTAATACACTTTAATACAAAGTTAAAATTTTTAAGACCCAATGAAATATCGCTGCACACACATACACTCTCCATACATTATATCAAGGACCTTGGCCAAACAACAAACTCGCTCCTTCTCCTTTCCTCATGCACAAAGGATTTTCCTTTGTGCTCGCCTCGCGCGCTGGAGGCTCGCGTGACGAGGAAAGTCGCGACGCGGTTAACGCACGACTCGCATGCTACTTCTATCTCCTCCGATGTAATTAGAAAAAGGGTTGCGCGCGCTAGGTCTAAAAACTCGCGGAGCTGATGGCCTCGCGCCGCGCGGCTCCATACGAGCATTTCTCGTAATGAAAGTTTTTTCCGACGAGTTCATTAGTCGCCTGGCGTTAGAAGCTTATGTTAGAACAGCGTGTGCACGCCTTGTGGCGGGCGGGCGCGGTTAATAATAGAATCATAATTTTCTTCGATAAAACTGACCGTGCGACACAAAAAGTTTTATTTTACACGCTTTTTTTCCATATAATACACTATACCTTCTATAAACAATACACTAGCGGGTACAATGCGCGCGTGCAAGTCGATCCCGCGGTTTGATTCTCCTCGCCATAGCTGACAATGGAAAGAGCGTACGCCGAAGGGGCCTGCAAAATGCACAATATCATCAAATTTCATTATCGGTATAATAATGCCGCACGCGTAGCTTAATTCGGAGCGCGCGCAACCCCCGGGTGCTACGCGTCTCCCCGGGGGTCATCGCGCCACCGCTCGGCTTGAGTTTCACTTTTCGAACGTAGGTATACGTAAGCTTTGTTAGCCGCGTGTGAGAGCTAAAAAAGGCCAGTCGCTCTCACGGCGGGTTTTGTCTTTCAATTAGCATCCCGCAACGTTGCAATCTACTCTCCCGGCGATTAAAAATTCAGCTCGTTTCAATACGTCCAATGAATTCGCGATCCCCGTATATACAGCATAAGGCTACCTTATACTCGTGCGTTCGCGTATGAATAATCGCGGCAAGGAATCTGGCATTCATGGTCGGTGTGCAGCGATGCCGATGGGGATATCGGCGCTGCAGCTCGCGGGCGCATGAATTTGTCACCGCGCCGGTATATAGGTACGCGGCGCGCAACCGCTGCCGCCACGTTTATACGGCCAATTTGTTTCGTTGCGGCCTAGTGAACTAATACTAGCGCTGCGGCAGGCGCGAGCCGCTCCCCTGACGGAGCTTGAGGTCGCGGGTGAAAAAACGCGACTGGAGATGGCGAATTTGTCAGGTGTCTCGTCGTTCGTTTGTTATCTGAACGTATACGTGCTATATAGAAACTCGATAGGATCGTTTAATTTTCGTATAGTGTGTATATACACACTTTCATCGCGCGATGGAATTTTATTCGCTCGCGAACGTGGTAGCGAATATTATAACCCCTATATAACTGTTTGAATCTCGGAGCAAACAGAACCGATCGTCCTGAGCAAATTTAACTTCCTTAAAAGGAGCGGGATTTCCGTTAATTCGCTTGAAAAAATGCAAGCCGCCGCCCTTTTAATCTCGCACCAGGCGTAAGAACACGTCGGTAAACAGAGAGAGAGCGAGTGAACAAGCGGTCGAGATCCGCCCGGCTCCTTTGTAAAGCCAAAGAAGCACGAAGAGACTGGGAGGGGCGAGAGAGAAAATCTCCAGTCAGCTGCTTTCCTTTCGCGCGGATTCAGCTCTACTCGCCGACGACTACGAACAAAAAAGACGCGGGGAGAAAAGGAGCCGCGTTCAAATTGATTCAGCTCGGTTTTTCCGGCCCAGGTAGATATATATGCGTACAGCAGCGTCTGTCTTCTGCACGCGTGCGCACTTTTTTTTCAACCGCACTCTCGCTTCTATGTTTACACACGCGTATGTACGCATACGGCGATATCTAAAGTTGGCGAGTGCGCGCGTACTTTTGTCGATGTATGTGGCGGCTCGAACAAAAAGCCGCGGTGGGAATACATGTGTATATATGTATATATACGAATCGAGGGGGTAACCGCGTATACTTGCGCAAACAGTGTGTATGCGGAGCCGCGAGATCCTCTCTCTCTCCCTCCTTTATTGCTACCACTATCGCCAAAGATGTTTAATGTTTGAGCATAATATTTACTCGAGCGCGCGCGCGTGCAGAGTTTGCAGCATGCAGCAGGCTTCCGATTCGAGCTGTGTGCAGCGTGCGCGCAGGGCCTCTCGAGTGGCGTGTTTAACGGAACTCGTTTTATATTTTAATCGTTCGTTCCGTTGTTCGGCTTCTCCTTCTTTTTCGCCCATTCTCGTTGCTGCTGCTGCTGTAGTAGGGCCCCCCTACTCTCGTGCACACTCGACGTTTACGACGTCTTATACGGACAATTTACCGAATGGGTACTTTGCTTTTAAGGTGGGCAATTCTTTCTGCTTCCGTGTAGATTGTTCGCTCGTGTGCGCCTGCTGTTGCGTTATTGAATGTTTGTGTGTAATTTTTCGAGAATATCAAGTATATAGAGGTTTCTTTGTACATATCTCACCCAATTAACCGGGTAATAAAATAATCAACCCCTGTGAAAAAGGTCTACTTTGATGTTTTTCGGGTCGCGTTTTCCGAATCTTATCCGATTAATCATTATACACAGCGCCAATTCTCTGCAAGACTTATTTCGCGAGAACTCGTTTCGCAACATAGTTTGACGACAACAAAAATGAAGTGAATAACCAACAAAATTTATCTACACCAGCAGACTTGAAAAAGAAAACGAAATATAATTTCCAGACCACCGCGCGCAGTAATTTCCCTACACCACGGCGCAGCTGATACAGTCGCGCGTATAGCGTTCTTATATACGTACGATTACATCGGGCCGATATTATTTAATGAAATGCATTAAGCATTAGATCGGAACGGAAAATAAGGCAAGCAAGCAAGCAACGCACGCGTGCAGAGAGGAACACGACGTCGATAAGAGGGGCTCGGGGAAAAGCAAACACACGCACGCCTCGAGCGCACGGGGAGGCATATATATTTATAGTTAACATATTTATTTGAAGCGCTCTAAATATACTTTGCCACAGTGGAGAGTGTGTAGACCGCTGACTACTATACCACTACTAACATACATCCATATACCGCGCAGAAATTAAAACTGCGCGCTAACAGATATCCCTATGTGTATCATTAAAAGCAGCGTTTTCCATGTGTTTCGAGGCCAGGTGATGGGGGCCGCGCGGTGTATCCACACAGCAACCTGTCGAAGTTGTGACATCATCCCACACCTTTGGGGAACTACTACCAATTTTTCCCTTGTGTATGCAGAGAGCCGGCCGAGGAGGAGCGAGCTCGCGCGTGTTATATAGGCATAGGCGAAAGGACAATTACCCGGCATGACTTGCACGGCGCACCCCGTACAATTTCTTTTCCCTCCCATCCACGCGCGCGCGCGCCGCTCTTTAGCCTTTTGCCTATATACTACCGCTGCTCGTATAAATATATACGCGCGCCCGCGTACTTCCATAATATACCGGAGCGCTCAGCTGTGTGTTTTTTTTCGAGTCTACTCTCTCTCTTTTTTTTCATTAGGTTGAGTTTTTTCGCTCTCTCTCTCCCTTTTACGCTTATCATGCGTCTTGTTAGTATAGATAGCACTGCGATTTTTCGATCAATAGCTGTTGGGGTGAAGTCGATGAACTTGGATACACACGTGTGTGACGTGGCGTTTATCGATCACACACGAAAAGCTTTTTTTCTTTCATGCTTATAGGTGTAGACTCATCTTTTAGTGAAATATTTGTGTATCAGTAAATTTATGAAGGTCGCAGACGAAAACGAATAATTACGTATTTCGAGTGATTTCGAAACCCATTAAATTCGCGGAACACTATTTCCGATAAAAGCCCACTAAACGAACGAATCTGCATTACAAAGTATCTAAATGTAGTGATAATTATACCGTTAAAGCTGCTATATCCCAATAAAACTCGTGGCAAGTATAGCTTTAATCAAAGCAATTTGTCCGTAGCCTCTCGACTAAATATATCTACCCGAGGAATCTAAAAAAGAATCCCATCTCTCTCTTTCTCTCTCTAGAGAATAACGGCCGCTCTGAGACATATATAAATATTCCGGCACTCCCGCTTTCTCACTCCGCGCTAGCGTTAAACGATCCACAATTAATAATTTGTCTCCCCCTCTCGGCAATCGATATTTTCGATCTTTCGCTCGCGCGCGTTTCCAGGCTCACTTCTCTCCCTCTCGGAAACGAGGCGAATAACGCATTAAAAAAGGAAAGAGCGCGAGAGGGAGAGAGGAGGCGCGCTCGCAGGCACGCGAGATACTTCGCGCGAGAGCGCGCGGATCGAGAAACGAGCTATCGTAAAGTTTATCGCCACGAGTGGAGCTTCGGAGCGAGCGCTCGCTCGGCGGGCTGTCAGGGATTGTCAAAATAGCAGATCTTTATGTCGCTTTTATAGCCGAGCAAACTCGCTGCTGCTGCTGCTGGCACACGCGCAACCGAGCGAGCTCTCGCATTACGAGCGCCGAAGCTCTTCTCTCGTTCTTCTTTTTTTTTGGAGGGGTCCTCGCGCGTGAGTTTTACTCTTTTGCGTGTGGCGATGATGGTGAAGAGAGAGCAAGATGTCGGTGGTGAGAGGAGCTGAGAAGCAGCATCTGCGTGTACAAGGGTGATAGTGTAGAGGAGGGAAATGTGTGTTTGGAAATTTTTGAGCCGGGCGCCTTTTCCGGTTATAGAAGAGGGATAACACATGGCACGCAAATGTCACGAGGGCGAAAGACTTTTACCCCATGGGGGGCACACGTGACTTTTGGCGCTTGCGGTACACCGGACGATTTTTCTGACCTCCGGGACATACACTTCCTCACGTTCGGAGTGACCATGTGTGTGTGGAGAAAGTTTGCAAGATTTTCCAATGAATATATAATTAAATGTAGGAATATCTTAGCGTTTACTGCATTTAATGAATATAGAATTAATTGATTTCCGAAGTTTGTTCTCAATATTACATCCTGTATCGGATAATTAAAATAGCAGCAATTATAGACAAGATGATATTTTTTTATGAATTTTTAAAATCGATTGTTCTACAGTCGTAGTTTCTAAATATACACAACGGTCTCTAAGCGATTCATACAGAATTATGTATTCAAAATTTTCCCTCCGTCTTATCTTCCAAGCCTGTCGAACGCATTTCTATTTCATCAAACTTACGCATCTATAATCCCACGCGACGATAACGACGAGAAAAGCTTTTAATGGCCACGGCTTTCCCAAATAAAAGATACTCAAAGATCTGCCGATAACCTCGGCAAATACGCGTATGCAAAGCGCAAAGACAAAACATAAGCCCCGCCGCGTCATTATGCTATACACAGATCGAAATCACACGCACGAAAATAGCCCACCGACTCGCCACCTGAGCGTTCAAGGTAAAACCAAGCATTATATACGCGCCGTCATTAATGGGACATACACACATATATGTGTGCCCTACTATTTCCCTTTCATCAAGCGCTTCTACTTTTCTACCGCGAGCATGTAAAGCGCGTCATTCGCGTCGAATTCTCGGAGGGAAATGAGCCCACTCTCTTGCGCGCCTTTAGTGGGGTAAACCCGATTAGAGGTAACGCGATTCGTCGTAAACGGGATTAGCGGCGGCGGCTTTCGGGGGGGCGGGAAAGTTAATTAGGCTCGTTTTGCCCATTCGTCTCGAACGATTGCGCTTAAGGAATGCTCGCACGCTTATATATGTATATGTGTGTACGTACGTGCGACGCTCGTTTGTCGGATTTTACGGGCTCGCAGGCGCGTATACACGCCTGCGCGCCGCGGTGTTACGATGTATACGGATTATTTAATGCATTTTATCCGCTCGATTAAGTTCACTTTAATTCCACTTTGGAGAAACGCGTATACCTATACGGGTATATGCGCGCGCGACCCCTACGATTCGGATTATTCGCGAATTATTACAAATTATTCGCGCGCTTAGCGTGTATATGCGCACGCGTGTTATTTCCAGCTGCGGGTAAAAAGAGGAGGCAACGAATGATGGTGTTTCCTGCACGGATTGTTAAGCCGTAATGAGATGCCTAAAAAGCACAGGAAGAAATCTGCAATAAAATATACGGGTGTGCCTCTGTATATATGTATGTGTTTACAATTTTATTCGCGCAACGTATACACTCGCGCGCCTCTGTGTACTATTTGAATAACGAGACGTTAATTTCGCCAATTAATATTCATTATTTACCATTCGTAAATTTCACGAAAGTCGCAATTAGATGTATTTCGCGCGCGCGCACGCGGGAACGAAAATTGTACTCCCATTTACATTAATTGCTACCAATAATTTATAATATCGCGCGTATCGTGATACAATACTTTCATGCAAATGCAGGCGTATAGTGCTTTAAACTCACCACCGTACGGGTGAAACTCGAATACATCACGTTGCAAAGGAACTTTCTACAATACAAATACGCGCGTTATTTTTCCGCAGTTCTCGCAATCGCCATAATTTCCGCGCCACCGCGATTCCCATGAATATATGAATCGCGAAATTTCTTAATAAAATCAGCGCAGTTTCGCGGTAAGCGCGGTGCACTGCGTTCTAGACAAAACGCGCTGAAAATTACGCACACGCGGCTGTGGAAGAAGAAGCCGCCTTGCTCGCATAAGAGAGTTCGTTACGGCGATCGTTCTGGCAGGTGGTCGCGGGCTTTCATTAAAATCTCGTTAAGCGATGCGCGCTTGCGCGGCAGCAGCAGCAGCGGCTGTCTGTGTATAAAACGCAGCGTATATAACTGTAACGTCTCTCTTAATCCCGCCGGCGTTTACCCCCTTTTTAACGGTTAAACTCACGTCGCCGCGGAGAATTGTGACAGTATAAAGTCTGCCCTCCAGAATAGAGAAAGAGTCGCTAATTGCCGCCGATGAATTAGCCAATCGATGAGAGAGGGGGAGTTACATAAGTAACGAGGACCGCTAACTGCCCTTTGAAGGGCCCATCAATTGCTCTTCTCTCTCTCTCGGGTAAGCAGTAAAGTCGGACGATAGGCACCTAGAGCGGTATATTTCCCGTGGCTCTTAGCGGGGATTATCCGCGCACGCGGGTTGTAAAGAAAAAATTACGAGGATGCTTCGCTGCTGCAATGAAATTCCGAGAAGTTTCCTTTCCTGAACGAAATGAAATGAGCTAATCGCGTCTAAATTCAGATGCCGAATGCAGATGCTGGATATAAGAGCGCGATGATGTGTGTTTTTTTTTCTTCGCGAAACATGTATTTTAATGCGAAATTTAAGCACTCATTTCGAGTGATATATACGGTGCATTTAAGTTTGTTTTATAGCAGGTTGTTAAGGCAAATTGCATGTTCGGAAGGCTGGAAAAAAAATCTTATTAACATATTTATACTGAGAAATGCGGAGTATACTGCCGATAATAACGTCGATATTTTTCTAGCCTCACGTGCGCGCTACTATATCGGAGTGATTCCGAGAATTTATAGCCGATTCGAGGCTCGAAACCAGGACGTCAAAAATTCGAAACAATGCGTTTCTTCTCGGCCGAAAAACCGGTATATATCTATACAGCTGGCGCGCTATCGAGCCTGATTTTTTTGGACGTTCTCTTAAACGGCATAAAACGATAACACGCTCTCTATAAAACATTTCGCCGTTTAAATGGAAGCAGCAGCAGCACCGCGACTTCGGCCCGGTCGAACAGTCGTCATAAAAGTTTCATCCAAAACTCCGACACTCGCTCGATTACGTCGAAAAAAAAGCGGAGCTCGCACGCGGGAATTTAAGGCTCGTTCCTCTCTCTCCTCATGCTAATGCGACAAATCAATTTGAGTTTACAGCGCGCTGTAAACGTTTACAAGGCGGGACAGGTGTATGAGGGATTTCGTGCACGTGCCACTCGTAAACGGGGCTCTCTCTCTCTCTACTACTACCTCCTTCTCTCTTTTATATACAACCAGAGCGTTCGCTCGCTGCGCGGGGCTACCGCGCGTGTATCGTCGCCACGGCGTGGAATGCGGTTTTTTTCATTGCCCCGCCGCGCGCATGCTTGCGAGCGCGCTGACTTCTTTCGAGGTTTTAATAAGGAGGCTGCTGCGCGAGAGGGAGATGACGGATGCGCGATATAGAGTTTTGTGACCCGCTCTCTGGCATTTTTACGCGGCCGAAATACAAATGACGAGTTTTCGGACGATCCAGTAGTGGTGGTGCGCCTTGTGTGCTAATTAGTTGATTGCGGAGGGATGCTTTTCTAATTAGTCAATTAAGAGAAAAATGTCGCGTGTGCGCTTTTTATGGGGTTGTACGCGGAATTTCGAGGGGGTTAAAAAAAATTTTACATATTTATTATTGCTAATAAAGGTTTTGGCGTCTTGTATTATATTATATACTCAGCACTCAATTAATTAACTCGGCTCTGTGGCCCCAACGACGACACGCACGAGGGGAATTAAATCATATCGAAAAACAAGCTCGCGAAAATTCCCCGAGAAATCTCATCTCTCCTTCATCTCGTCAACATATTCATTTATTCAAACAGTTCTCTCTCTTTCTCTTTCTCCTCTTTTTCTGCGGCTCTATAGTGCAGCCGCACACCACACGGTGAATCACTCCGTCGGCACTTCGTGTCGCGTCGCGGCGTCGACCGCAATACTTTTTCGGAGGGGGATTAGACGCAGCCGATGACGCGTTGTTTTAAGGAGCGACGACGACGCCAAAGTGCCGATGACGCCGATGATGATTACTATGGCTCTATACTTTTCTCAGACGTATAACGTACGCTCTTATTCCTTCGCGCTCGCGCTGTTATAACGTTTGCACGTATATTATGCCGGTGTATATAGGTACACGTGTGTGCGCGAGTGTGTGTGTGTGCCCGCGGATTACGAGCTGTTGCAACCGTATTTACGGCGAGGATCTCTATATGTCGCGAGCACGAGCGCTCGCGGCCGAGAGATAAGGAACATTGCGCAAGGCAGCCGCAACAGCGACGCGCTTGCTATAGCGAAGGTCTATGCAAAATGCACTCGAGCGCTGCCTTGCGGATTTCGAGGATGTTCAATAATAATGTTGTGCGCAGCTGCGGCTGTGCAGTCGTTTAACTGTAGATGTGTTTTTTTTTCTTTTAGTGCCGGTTTTTAAAGTGTAAAATTAAAATATTGCTTAAATTAAATCAGTTAAATAATGTATCTTTTTGATTCGTGCATTTGAAGATATATGAAGGCAACTTAATCTTCAAATTAACGATATCTTAAAAGGGTTATGCTCCTTAAGTCAGGAGTCGGGGCAAACAGGAACTCAAACATCCTGTCCCGAATGAGATAAAAATGTGTAAATAAGTCGCGGTGGCGCAGGCAGCACACTTGTGCTGCGCCCGCGGTAGGAAGTTTTAAACACTCGGAATATGCGCGCGTGTGCAGCGAAAATAAAAGAAATCTTTCTCTCGCGCGCGCTTGAAAAATATATGTACAGTTCTGCGTACGTGGGAGTCGTCGAATTCCGAGGTACACTCGCCGTGAGTTTAGCGATCGTCAGAGGTCGTAAACATTATGTAAATTTGCGACGGTGTTAATTGATTTTCGATATTGATCGCGGCGTGTTTAGTTGCCGCATTAAAAAAACCTAGTGATGACATCAGTGATTTAATATTGTGGAAAATCACGATGGCCATTATTACGAGCTTTCCACGTAATGGCAATTATTGTCTGTAAAAAAGAAGATACTGCGAAAAGGTGCGGGATTCGACGAATTTCCATAAGGATGTTAAAAATAAACTCGGATAACAATCATTTGAACAATGTTATTTTACGATTATTGGACTCACATTGTCTGTAAAAATTATTGGATTCTAATTTAGATTATTGAGCACATCGAGATCATTTTAAAATAGAATTCATAAATTCGGTAGTCGAATTCAATTGAACGTACATAATGTTCACCTTTTTCCATTGAAAGTCGCAAAGCGAACGAGTCTTCCGTAAAGAATCACAAGTTTATTTGGCCGCACAAAGCGCTCGGTGGGAAACGAAGTGTTAATAGGAAAATAGTACGTCGCATCATCGGTGAAAGTATTAAGTGGCAATGAGCAACGGTTCGTTAGGTCCCGAAAAGTCGTTCCTCGCTCGTCTTCAGGGCTGCGTACGACACACTCGCGCGCGGGGAAAGAAATATAAAAGTAGGGAGAGGGAGAGAAACACACGCAGTACCATTCACACTCGTATGCACACAGACACATACGCACAAAAAGGAAGAGAGAGCTTTTTCGAAGCAGCTGCACAACTGTGCTCGCGCGCGCGAGGAAGGTCGAAAAAAGGAAGGGAGCGAAGGAGAAAGACACAAAGAAGGGAAGAGGCAGAAGTCGCTCTCTCTCTCTCTCCGCGTGCTCGTCAGGAACGAGGAGAAAGAGAGAAAAGGGTCTGTCTCTTTCCGTTTCTCTCTCTCTGTCTCTCTCCGGACATATGGAATCGCTTCTCGCGTGCGTGTGCGCGGCGACGCCGTGAAAAAAGGGCCTGAAATCACCTCGAGATTCGCTACCCTCATTAAACAAACAAGCCGCATACGCACGCGAAGGTATATATCGCGCACACATGCGCACGCGCGCGCGGGCTATAGCAATAACCGTCGCTGGCGTGGCTTTGCATAATGCGCTTTTATATACGCGCGCGCTCGGAAAAGTTGCCGATGCTGTTATTTAATGCCCGCTGATTAGCTTTGCGGAAGGAGCCCGCGGGAGGAGGAGAGTGGGCAAAAGATGCGCGCGTATATGTAAATGTTAATGGCGAGGCGGCAGGCTATACTCGCTCTAGGTACCAAGAGAGAGATAGCTTTTTGCCAGCTGCTGAGAAAGAGAAAGAGTATGAAATTGCATAGGTGTGTCGGTTTTGAAGCCATTTCGAAAGGAATTCAAATGTTGTGTTGTTGGTATTTTATATTTTATTTTCATTTTCGAGTGAATTCTTGGGAAAGAAAATTTCTCTAGAAGAAATTGAAAATTCCAATACATGGTAACTGTACAATATCCATAACAAGCTTATATCTACACTTAGTAGAAGTTTTAAATTTGATTTGAAATTTAAAAAATCTAATATAATACATTGCGATATATATCTGCACCAACAATTCTCCGACTCGAAAGGAAGTCGACAACGCGCCTCAGGTCGAGAAAAACCAACACTATAACCCAACCCACCCGTAATCCCTTTAAGTATGCATAAAATTCGCGTCCGCGCAAAAACCCTTTCCTCCTCCTCCTCCTTCTCACGCGACAAATTATAAAGGCCCCAGCCCTCTTCCTACCCATTAAGTGCTTCTTGCTCAGTCCGAACTTCTTTCGGCGCTCACGACTTCTAGCTTATACTGCACTTCCGCGTGGTGTGTGCATTGCGTGTGCGCGTGCGCACGTCACATTAGGCTCGTTTTCCACCAAGCGGCTTTACACGCCTGCGCGGCAATTACAATAATAACAGGCTCCCTGCGCGCGCGCGCACGGCTCTCTGAAACGACGGAGTCGTCCGAGGCGTTTTCTGAAATTGATTTAACATATTCATTAGACTATGCAAATCGCACCGCCGCCAATACCTCTCCTCGTGCCAGAGTACATTTCGAATGGGTTTTCGTTCTTTCTTCGTCTCTCTTCAAGGTATATACGTATGTGTGTGAGTCCGTCTTTCTGCAGTGTGTGAACGCGTGGGAGTCGCGCTGACCGAAAGGAGCTGCGGCTGCTGCTGCCCCGCGCGTATATCTCGAGTGTTCAATTGGCCGCGTATCTGTAATGCTCGTGCTTGAAAAGTAATAAATGGCTTTATGCCCGTTGCATGCGAAATCGATCGGCATTGGCCATTCGTCGTTTATTACGTGCAAAAGGTTTAATATGTTTCTCCTATTATACGAAAACAAAAAGAAACACGTACAAGTTTGACATTATTTACCAAATTATAAAACTATCAAACGACCCCTGTACTAAAGCCGCTAAATAATTATAAACTATACATTACTGTGTAAACACCGTAGCCCCACCACAACCACACACCATTACGCAAAAATTTCTTTACCTGCGTGCACGCACGCGTGCGCACACTGCGGTAACCATAGTTAAAGCCTCTGCGCTCCGAAGTAAACGCCAGTTGCCAGACACACACACAAACCGGCGGCGGCACGCGTGCAGCGTTAAAAAAATGCATTTCCGAATTGCGGGGTGGAAAAGCGAGGTATAGGGCCGGAAGCGGGCTGTTACGGTTTGGTAGAAACGCAAACAACGGAGAGAGGGGAGAAGGGAGGGAAGTATAATGATCGCGCGCCGTATGCTCGACCCTCTTCGTGTCACTGGTGCGATGGCGAGCACCGCAAGACGAAAAAAAAAACCCAACTAATCGGAACGACATTGTATAATACACAACCCTCTTCGTATATAAGCACTGGGCTAAATTTTCGGGGCGGAATCCGGCGTTTTACGTGGGAGGACGTCGTAAGTATATATACACGCTGCTACTGCGGTTACGTCTTTATGAGAGTTTTTAAGCTCGGCTTGCTGCTGGTAATTGATATTTTCATCGACGTGCCGCATATAATTATATGCTTATTTGAGAAACACTTACACGTATTTATTGTTATTTCGAGGGAGAATGAAACGTCGAGAAAAACTACCTCTTGCATCGAAAACGCGTTATGCAGATTATTGCCGATCAGGCTCGCGCCGAAATTTTTTTCATCGTCCGCCAAGCGAGAGAGTCGCTCTCCCGATATGGGTGAACGCTCGCGACGACGACTCGGCTCATGTATACACACATATACGCGGGAGCACACAGACACACGCACACGCGCGTACTTGCGTAACTCACGCGAGCGTCGTGCTCTGACACGATTTTAAATTGAACGACATCGCCGTATCGACGTGAGACGAATTCGTATAAATAAACGCGTGCGCGTAGGAGGAGGCGCACACGCACACACTGTATCATTCACGGATTTAACGGGTCTTTTCATTACCTTTCGCACTTCTGCCCCGACAATTACCTTTTCATTCGCGCGTTGCTTTTGTGGCCGGCTCTGAATGGCATTATTCAAATTAAGCGACTCTGGGAAAATATGTACATTCGCGGCAAGATTTATTATACAGCAGCTTTATAATGCGGAGGGGAAAATCTTATACGAGAGTCAATAAAACAGAAACTTTTCTGACCGTGAAAATTTTCTCTTTATCACTTCACGCATATATATCCACGCACAAATACAGAAACTCGCGCAGCAATCTCGGTATAGTATAGTGTGATCAAGAGAAGTTAATCTCTAATTAAATTAACAGCAACTATGTAAGCCACGCTAAGTGGCTCTTCAGCGGCGAGGCAGCTCAGCGCACTTTTTTGCGAGCTGTCTGCCCGCCGCCGTTGCCAGCCATACGTGTCTCTCCCTCTCTATATATATGTGTGTGTTTCTGCCTCTGTATATGTGCGTGCTCCACGTCTGAGAAACTCCAGTTAGGTTCTCCTTCGCCTTGACGAACGTGCGCACGTGGATATGCGCACGCTGCACGCGTTTCCGGGGAGGCGCGAAAGAGGTAAACAACAATGTCGCGATCGGCTCTCTTCGCGCGTGGGGAGTATAAAAATAGCGAGCGACGCGCTGTTATATGCTTATCGGCTACTATATCTACAATGCCGGCAATTATAAAACCATTGAAAGCGCGCGTACGTGCGTGCCGCGGAGCGATTAAGAGAGAGAGTGAGAGAGGGAAGAGCGACAGGCGTCGCGGACGCGCGAGTAAACAAAGTCGAGCCGGATGAGGAGTCGACGTATATACCTGTATGTGTCTCTGACGATCAGTAGTGGAGGTGGGGGAGGACTAAGCTCTTTGATTAATTTGTATGAAAATATTTTTCTTCTTTTTTTTTTAGTTGCTTACCGTGTGCCATTTGAACAGTATATACGTGATAAATGCAGCTTTTCCGCGAATACTTAATGCGTAATGTAACCCTGTCTGACTAATATTTATAAAGTATTACGTCGAATGTACGTCATTAGCGATGCTAGATTAGTTTGCATTTAACGATATGTATAATACTTTTATCGCGCTTTCGCTTTACAATGATGTATTAATGATTATTCTAATTTACATACGCACGGTTAATCATACCGACAAATACGGTGTCTCTTACAAGCTACACACAAGCTCTCTATTGCGTCATCGAGAGATCACAATAGATACTTACACCGACCCCGTTGCCGAGCCGCTATATATACGTCACTTATATTTTTCAAGCAGCTAGCCTATATATACCGAGACGTTTTTTTTCGTTTATCTCATTATGGAAATATACACGCGGTCGTAATATTAGTGTATAACATGCGAAAATATGCCGACTTATATTATACGGAGGACTTACAACTGGTTGCATTATTAAAAACGACTCTCGCGTGTGTACCGAGTTATAAGTCGGGAGAGGAAAGAAAGCCATTGGTATAGAGTGCGTCGCTGTCGGTGGCGTGTCGACCATTATGCTTTTAATTAGATTTTCACACGCGGCTCCCCCTCGGCACGCACATGCGGAGGCATCAGAGTCAGAGCCTGCCTGTCATATTTTATACATATATACTCCATCGTAGAATATTTTTGACAGACGATCCTACATACAAGATTTTTCGTTCCATTACAATACAAACAAAAAAATACTTTGATCTAATTCAAAAATCTATTCAATTCATTTAACATTTTTATGTATCCGGCGTATGTAATAATAACGCTACTACGAAAGCTAAGTTCGTTAGAAGCAGCGGCAAATAATGATATTCAAATTTCCACTCCGAAAACTGGGAGAATCTCCCAGGAATCGAGCGGCGGCGACGACTCCAGTTGCACAGCAGATGTCGTAAAGACGCGGCGGAGACGCAAGACGACTCCCTCCCTCTCCTCTTCCCTCCAAAGTCTTATTTAATCAGGACTTCTCTCGAAAATCGTGACCCGCGGCCCGGCCCGCGACGCTCGCCTCTCCCTGTGGGCGACGCCGCCGGTCCCAGGTGCCGCGCCTCGGGATTTCGCTCTCTCGTAGACTCTCCTAGCTCGCCTCTATACATCCATATACATACCCATGCATATGCACGTACATAGATATATCTATGTACACATGTATATATACATGCGCGCGACCTCGCTTTTGCAGCCTTCAGACGCGACGTTCAATAACCGGAAGCGCCATCACTCGACACATCCGCCCAACCGTCTGCTGCTAGCGCGCTGCTGCTCTGCGCGCGTCCCCTAATATTCCGTCTCGCTCATTGGCGCGCGCTCTCGTTTTATACACACACACATGGGCACGTGACGCGTGCAAGCTCCGAGAGTATGATGCGTGCGTGCCTATGTACCGCGCGGTGTAGTCGCTCTGCTATATACTGTACTAATGCTAGCTGTCGAAGTGAGCATATGGGTAGGAACGGGTTGTCTCTCGATGACACGCGCGCGCCGCGGTCACTGGGTTATTCGGATCGTTTCGTCTGGATGGTTCTTGTTATAAGGATCATTGTTACGGAGCGACATTTTAAAGCTTCGTTTGGTCTATTTATAGTTCGCGTATGTATATATAGGTGTGAGGTTGGCAGTGAGTTGTGCTTATGCAAATAGTATGTAATACGTGGGGTATAGGTTTCTGTTTTCGAATGAATATGAAGTATTTATATTATACGAGCTATTCAAATCAAAATATTTGTTTTCGCAATAAGTCTTCGAGTATATATGCCATCTATTCGTAAAAGTATGTCAGAATTAATGAATAAACATACTCGTAAACTCCGAGTGTGTTTGTAAACACCTAATTTCCAATTGGTGAATACATCATCAATATACCTCGCGAAGCAAAGCGTGAATCGCAAAATTCAACAATCACACCAGATCCACACCTCCTCGACGCGTAAACATTCTCATCTCCGCGAGGCCTTCCGTTCCCTATAAAAATTCCCTTTTCCTCCTCCTGCCCCCCTATAAAACCAGCGCTTGCAGAATCAAAAACGAAATCTGCAGCAATGCTGGAAAAGCCATCGCATATATACAGACACACATACTAGAGGGTCCCTTATTCTCCCAAGATGAACGGCGGGTGAAATCGCGAGATAAAGCTCGCGTCGGCGAGGTCCGTTAAAGCTTTGATGCCGCGCCCTATAACGCAAAGGGCGATCGCGCGCGCGCGGGCGCGGAAACAGACTCAGATACCCGTTACGGAATTTATGGCTGCAGGACGAACGGACGGACGGCCCTGCGATTTTAAGGCTCGCGCGTGCAGGCCATCGTCGTAAAGCCGCGTTATTACTCCTCGGTGCGAGAGAGAGAGAGAGAGTCTGCATATGCGCGTTATCTCGAAATCGTCGCACGCGCGCAGAAGAGGTGACCGGCCAGCGCACGTATGTGTGTGCATACGTTGTACGGTCGTTTCGAGATTTCTCTCTTTGCGCGAGATGCGAGTGCGTCGAATCAATTTTACCGGACGAGTATGTTGGATGTTATCTGAGAGGAGATTTTGTGTCTAGAAATGGGTGATTCTTTTGGTGTAATCACGAATTGTTACGTTGTCGGAAGATTATCGTGGATGACGTGGATCGTGGATTGTAGAGACATCTGTAGGTGATATTGTTATATAGTGGTTATCTTATTTACCACCGGTGCCGTACATTCGCTGGCGACATGAAATAATTCCTGGAATCCACGTGGTTTAGTATAGAGGGAGATATTTGCCGCGTATGAAAGTTTTTGCAGTGCTCGTGTGTTTATTTCCAGGCGCCTGATTTTATTACTCGGATTTCTTGCTCTTTCTCTCATACCTTTATGCCTCGATGATTCATTTAATTAAAGTACATGACTCACAAGAAATTTCCTATGAAATTCTTGTTTAATGCTGCGCAAGTGCATGTAAGAAATGAAAATTGTTATATTTCGAACCGAAATTCTATACCACTTTACCTCATTAAAACAGCGCGTAACTCGTTTGATGCCGTAAAATCGTCGCAGGCAAAAAGGAAAAAAGGCGGCATAATCTCGAATGGCGTTGATAATACTTTAATAATGCCCAAATTTACTCGAGCTAATGACGAAAATGAACTGGTTATTCGATGAGTATCATCCTAATTAGAGCATTAAATTTACTCCCGTCGCCGTTCAGCATCTCCTCCGCCTCTCTCCAGAACTTATAAACCCCGATAAAAATGCCTTTACGGTACTCGACGAGCAATCCCCACAGCTTACGCGTGTGCGCGACAACTACGCGCTACCATTTAAAAAAATATATGAAATCCCCCCGTGCAAGCTGTGTATTATATATATATATATATATATATCCCGCAAAATGGAATCGCGACGGGTACATACATATCTACATCTAACTGTATACCTGTACGTAAACGCGGCGAAATTGTAAACACACGCCGTCTTGCTTTTAATTAGGTCCGCGAGCGCGCCGAAACCATAAACGTGTAATCGCACGACAGTTCCAGCAGTGACGTTCGCCTGTTGGCAGCGTGAAATTGTCGCGCTGAAACTATGGTGTACTCCGTATAGGGGAAGAATAAAGAGCGAGAGCGAGATAGTTGCGAGAGTGGAAAAATGGGAAAAAAATGTTTTGCCAGAGGAACTGGCTGCGGTACAACCATAGGTAGCTCGTAGACAAGAACGAGGTAAGAAGTACGACGGCGCGTTAGCTCGCACGCGAATTTTACGAGCGCTATTTGCACGTGGTGAGATGGCTTTCAGATTAATTTTAATAACCGACAGACGGGGAAGGTTGTACGCTTTAATCTTATCTCGCGGAAATGAATTTGCGCTTTGATTTCGCGCATCGTGGTTTCGTTAAATTTTATCGACATTTGTTTATACGGTGTTTTATACGGTGGTTTTACTAATATCTCTTGAAGAACAAGCATACAACGGACTTTGTATAAGAGCCACGTGTTTTTGGAAACCGATAGAAACTTTTTTTCTTCTCAACGCCACCCCAAAAACGATGATGATGCGGTCAGCAAGTAGACAATATTAGCACACGGCATGCGAGGCGTGTGCGCGTTGCGTGTTTAGAATGACAGACGCTCGCGGACAGGAGGCAAGCGAGACCGAACTACCACCCATTTCATCCTCTCCCTTCGTACCTTGTACTACTGCCAAGAAGCTACTCCGAGTCTATCGATTTTTCGAGCCCGCGCCGATTTAGTTTTTTTCTCCTTTCCCCCTCCTTTCCCTTCTTAAACACCGGCACTGCCGAAAATTAATTGAGCGTCTCGCGAGGCGCAAAGCGCGCGTGAAGCAGTTAATTTGACTTGGGGGGATATTCCGTGTTTTGGGCTTCATCTGTGCGGCAACTACACGAGCGCCATCGTTAATCATCGCTGCGCGAGCTCGCGCCCAGTGCAAATGACGAAAATAGTCTGGGCTGCTCAGTGCGCTCGTACTGCAAGCCGGTAATAATACGTGACCATTCATTCAAAAGGTATAGCGACGAGGTAACTTGTGTGCAAATGAGAACGAAAGAGCCGAGAGGGAGAGAGAGAGAAATGCCGCGCGTGCGGGCGCGGGGAGAAAAATGAGGAGGGCTCGCCGGTGTAACAGCAGCAGCGAAAGCGGTGTCGTTGAGCAGGAAGACGAAGCATTTGTATTCACTTAAGAAATTTTCGCCTTTTGTCCGGAGAAATTGTGCGTTCGGCGCGCGCCACGCACGGAAGAATGATGCACGAGGTGTTTGCCAATGGGAATTGTTTGCGCTTTCGTTATATTGCGTTTTCTAGTTGTAAAAACTAAGAGTTTTTAGTGGAAGCCTTAATGAAGGTGGAAATTTCGATGGTTTCCCGGAGTCTCTGTGGGAATGTTGACATGTCAATCTCTTCCTCTTACTTTTTTTTCTTGCAATTCCGAGATGCTTTTGTTTCGGTAATGAGAAAAACAATTGGGATGACTTTGCCGAAGCGATTGATAAAATAATATACTCAATTCTAGGAAGAAAAAACACTTTCGAGAGTCTTGTAATGATGATTCGCAATCGTGCAGGAGATTATGTGCGCGATCCGGATTACTGATTTTGTATTTCTTATTATCCGTTCCGATGACGCGTCTGATAAGCTCTGCTTAAGAACGTCGCCGTGCTGTTAATTAGTTTATCGAAATTGCCTGCATATATATCCTATAGTAAAAATCAAAACGTTAGCCAAAGTATACCATAAATAAACAGGAGGGATAATAAAGTTATCAACTGGAATTTCATCGACCGTGAAACCGTTTGATATTATTAGATACGAAAACTGTACTTAAAAATTTTAAATTCATACTTTAAAGCTAAATTATTACATTACATAATCTCTCCAAATAAAGCATAGCACACGCAGCGTTGAAACTGGTGGTAGAAAAACCAACCAGATAATGAGAAAACGATGATGAAAGTCGCATCCAGAAAAATCCAGTGCGCGAAAAATGCAAAAAAAACTCTCGCTGTGAGAGAGAGAGAGAGAAAGAACAGAATGAAAGACAGAGCAAGAAGAAGCGAAAGAGCGAAGGAACGAGGGCACAGATAGCGGAGCCCGCGCGCACGTCGAGGCTATATAATACACGCGCGCGCTGGCAAGAAAGAGAAGTGCAAAGCGATAAAAGGGAAACGGCTCGGCCGCGCTCACATACATACTCGATTTCCATGCGGACGTTCCTCGAACTCGCACCCGCGCGCGAAGCACTCAATTATACGTGTTATTATTAGCGAGCGCGATGCCCAGTCCATTTCCATACCTCATTACGCGGCTCGCGGCGATAAGGAACAACGAGAGAGAGATCGGCTCCGCGAATGTCAGTCGATATCTCGAGACACGGCGAGCGCACCCGCTAATTACGACGTATTCGCGCGATATCTCCGCACTCGCGCCCGTAATAACAGACGTTAGCGCGAGCGCTCGGAAAATCTCTAGTATATAAGCGAGCTCGCGCGTAAGAGAATCACCTCTTGCTCTTTACGCGTGAGCGAGCGGCTCTGACGTCAGCGGCAGTAACAGCAGAGTCGTCTAGACAATTAACTTAAAAAAGGGGGGGAACTCGCGAGGTTTTTGCCTCCGTCGAGGCGATTAACTTTTCTCTTCTCGGAAAAAGAGCGACGTTTTTCCCTAGCGCATGGGAGAGAAGAAGGAGGATGGGGCAGAAAGAGAGAGACCTAGGAAGTTTATTTATCTTTCGGGATCGCCATCGTCGCTGACAGCTTAATTGAACGGACTTGCTATGCGTGTGCTATTTCGCCTGTTTCTTTTTTTATGCATTTTGCATGATTGGCTTTCTTTAATTTATAGGCGAATAGATAGCGAAACGGCTTTTATTAATAAGAGCTCATTATTGAGATAAAACATATATGTGCAGCCGGTCTTTCAACGGCACTGTTTAAAAGAAAAAAAGATTTACAAAACTGTAAAAACTTTCCGCCTTTCGCGCGTAATTACATATGCGCATATACGTATATAATATGCAAGTATGAGTAACGTAGAAGATTTCAGACTCGCGGCGTATATATACATACGCGATGTAGTGCGCCTTATAAAAATTTCCACGAGCATGGAAATTTTTCTCCGTTGTCGCACTCGCCGGGTACGTCGACTCCGAGAAAGTTTTATCGTAGAATTATAATTACGTTCTATCTTCAGATTAGCTTTTCAGCCCTCACATTTTCTAATCAAATTATACCCCAAGCTCGTATCCCACTCTTATACGCTCCCCAATCTTCTTTCTCCAAAGAAAGGAAAAAAAAAATGCCGAAAGTATAGCACTTCCCCAAAATTGTTTAGCGTGCCTTCTTTTTCTTCGCCCCCTAGACGCGGAAAGAGGGTTGACAGTCACCTTCCAGCCCCGCGACAAGCTTATATGCAGAAGCGCGCCGCGCGAAAAGTGCTATATTTTTTATCACGCATGGGACTGAGACTCGCGTATTCCCATATCGCGAGCGCGCGGCTGCTGATGGGGGCACACGACTAAGCTTTCATAACAATTTGCATCGTGGCCGTGGCTTGCGGCCATTAAATATGAATGCCCTCTCGCACCCTCGCGAAAAAATGCGCTACTGCTGCGTTGTTGCGAAAGGGGATTCCCCGAGGATTCGCCAAGGTGATCCTCGATCAAGCGCCGAGCGTGGCGGCTCTATATACTCGCGTATGTGCTTTTTATATAATGCGTGTGCGGCGCCTATACATGCGGGTGAAAGTTTTGAAGGGATATGCGGCTTTGTTTGGAATATGTTAAAGTAGAAGTGATGCGTAATGTTCGTAATAGGGAAACATTTTTTTTCCAAAGTTTATGAAGTGTTGAGAGTTGCGAAAAAAAGGGGTTTCGAAAGTATATATTAAAATGTATTGAAAGATATTTTAATTTGAATTTAAAGTAACAGTATATATAAAGATTCAGTAAATTAAAATAACGGCTTTAGAATGTCTGCTAATTTCGTGTTTCTTCCCTATCAAAAAACCATATTCCGAGCCATCGCGTCAATTAAGGCGCGGAGAAAGCGTAATATTAAATCTAAAAATATTTTTTAATTAAAGACGTCCTAAACGCTGTCCAAAAAGGGAGAGAAGCCCCGCGGTGCGATCGAGCGCGAATAAAACCCCATTAACATCCTAGAATGGTCGAGGAAAAAAAGGCTCGCACACGAGCGCGAACCCGCACTTAAATCCGATCTACTCGGATCGGCGAGCGGGAGAGAGAAAGAGAGAGAGAGAGAGAAAGAGAGAGTTACATAAAGTGTGCTACGGCGCGTCTCCTAACGATTCCGTCAACGTCGCGGGCCTTAACTAGGCAGCTGTTTCTCCACTCGCTCTCTCTCTCGCTCGCTCACTCTGCGACTGTTGTTTTAACGACTGGCGTTTCCATCCTTATTTTTATTCTCCTTTCTTTCGCCAGCATGTGTAAGCGTGTGTATGTATGTGTGTGCGAAGGCATCGAACGAGCTCTCTCTCTCTCTCGCTCTATCTTTCTCCTTCTCTCTCGCTCACTCGCTCACTCGCTCGCATATAACGACCGAACCTTCCACGAAGGCCTCGATTATTTTTTCGCTAATGAAACCACACGGCGCTGGGGCGTCACTGTCCGCTAATGCGATTGCAGTTCACGATAAGATGTTGCCTCTCGGCAATCGTTAGCGTCGTTTTACCGCGAGAGCCTTTTCGCTCTCTCTCTCTCTCTCCCTCTCGCTCGCTCCTTCGTCGTTCCTTCTCGCTCGCTCTGCTTCTGTATAATGGCCTAACACTAGCGCGCATATATATATACGCGTCTCGCGCGCGACTATATACACGTGTGCGCGCACGCGGTCTCTATAAAAGCCCCCGCGCATATAACGCAGCGCGAAGTGAGCTTACTTATTAAAAGGTTGCGACTCCGCGCGGTCGTTATTATAGAGCTCCGGTACGCGTTGAAGGCGAGATGATGCGTTTTAGTGTCCGTAATGGTCATATGCGGCTGCTAGTTTTTATCAGAAGATCACGGGTGTCATTCGATTCTGATCCATTATTAATTCAGGGCGACGACGATACATAAAATTTCCTCTTTTATAGAGTATCATATTACCGTTTATTGTTAGAATTTTTTCTCAACTCCACAACTCCAAAACACTATACAACCTTCGACAAGTAATTCATACTTTCCCAGGAACCCCATGACCTCTCGCTCTCATCGTAATCTACGAGTGCACAGCCTCCATTCTCACACCCAAAAAAGGACCGAACCTCTCGCGGATATGTCATCGGATATATGATGATGCGTCGCCTCTCTCTCTCTCTCTCACTCTCCCCCGATGCCTTAATGGACACTGCTTGCGCGCAGAATCTCGGGAGTAGCCCCCGCGTCTTATCCCCTGGGGGAGAGGGGCAACACGGGAAACCAATTAGCCGGGAGGACGCGGCGCGCCACCGTGCCGGCCGCAGATATGAGTCGCTCTCCACGCGCAAGCGTCTTATCGCTCGCCGTCGCGCGATCTATACGCACACCTCCGAGGAGAGAGAGAGCGCACTTCGTTATTATACGACGCGACGGGGATATCTCTGCGGCACGCGCGATACCGCACGCGAGCTGCTCGATTCTCTCTGTCGTCGATTTCTTTTCTTTTTTTGGCCGGCTGGGCGAATCGAATGTGGTAATAATCGTTTATTCATAACGTGAAGATAAGTGTGTGCGGAGGTACGCTCGCAGTAATGAGGGATTTTGCATAATTCGAGGTCTTTTTTTCGGGGCGAGGAAGATTTCGGCGACTTTGTCGATTTTTAAAAAGGACGAGTCATAATTAGCTTTTAAAGTCATAATTATTTCGCTTTAATTAACCCTCGATAGCACTTAAAAGCTCGGGCGGCACATGTTGTTGCGAGACATATAATAAAAAAAATTGGGAACAAATCGAATTTCGAACAATTTAAACACACGGATATATTCATGTACGAAAAAAAATAGAAAATTTTCAATTGGCGATAGTGGCTATCATCGTGATCCTGAGCGCGTGGGGGCCGTTAATGCGCCGGTATATTTATGCGCACACGCGTTCGCGCGACGCCACTGCCGCGTATATGCACACACAGGTGATAGCGCGAGAAAGAGAGGCAGGCACGTTAATGCGGGTGGCGGCAACGGCGATAGGTTCCTCCTTTTTCTCTCTCGTCCGCGCGCACCTCCGCGATATGCGAGCTATCGCGTCACGTGTGAAAGCCTCCGACGAGCTTCTCCTCTCGTTCTCGCTCCTTCTGGTTCTCTCTTTTTCGCTGTATCAAGTAACAAGGAGTGTACGTTGGTGCGTGGCTTTGGTATTTTCTATAGTGTACATACAAAGTATAGTACGTAGGATCGAGTATTTTTAATCCGAATTTCGAGGAAAGCGAATGACACCTATATGAATTGTGTATAAGTATATATTATAAATTTAGAATAGAGAAGGAAGATGGAGTTTTTTTCGATGTAATTTATCAGAGGACCAAATTAAAATGAATGGCTCTATCGCTACCTATAAATATATTCTCCAGCTTCACTTGCTCCACGCACGCTCGTCAAGAATCGTGTGCGCTCGCAAAGCCGCAAGGGAGAAATTAAGATGGAAAGTGCGTGTATGAAAAAGAGGGGCAAAAAGGTAGCGCGCGCGTGCAGGATGATTAGGGAGGAATGTTGATTAGATCCATCAGCTGCTCGGAGTTTGCCCTCTTCTCTCTTTCTCTCCAAGGCCCTTCTTTCACTCTCCGAAATTCTCTACCGGGCCTCTGACCTTCGAGTCAATTCCCGCTCTCGACCTACTCTCTCTACTCGCCCGCTGCTTTCTCGAAGGGGAGATGTTCGACACGCACTACACGCACGCTTTCTCCCCGGAATGCTGGAAATTTTTCGAGGGCTTTGGCTTTTCGGCTAAAAATAGAGCTTGGGGGCCTCGACTTCGTGTGCGTTCGTTTTGAAATTTTCGAGTATATAATGCTACTGAATGGAATGTTTTCGATATAACGCGTGGAAGATGAAATTTTGATTTACACTCGTACAGATATTTTCTCAGCCATTGAATAATTTGTCGAAATCGAGCGCGTTGGTGAATTACGGCGGTCGCTAAAATTCTTTCGCTGTCGAAAACAATGCCGGACGCAACAAGACCGCTGCGTATGCGTTCTATTTTTGTCCCCTCTCTCGTATAAACCAGAAGAATCATGCCCATAAAATTAAGAAGAATGAGTATGGACGGCGAACAGCACATTCGACGTCTCTCTCTCTTGCAATAGTTCATTTTTCCGCGCGCGCGCACTGCACTCGACACCCGCCAACGAAAAAAAAATGCTGGAAAAACAACCCCCGAAAAAATACCACCGTCACACGTGTGGATGGAGAGAGAGAGCCAACACGCGCTGGGGTGGACCGACTGTCAATACGTAATTGCCCGGGCATTTATCACTCGCGGTATGCTTTTGTTCTCTCTCTGCTTTCGTTCAATGCCATATATACGGGCTAATATCGCACATTTCCAGCGGCTCTTGGATCTTTCGGAAAACGCGCGATTCGCATTCTCCAAATTGATCGTTTATAATTCCGGCGCGTGCCGCGTAGGGACGAGTGGAGAGATCCCGACGGCCCCGAAACTATGCGCCCGTTGATTTATGTCTTGATTTTAACAGGTTTCGTTTTCCCGCTCTATAGCTACACTCTCTCGACGTGATTTGTTTTTGTTTATTCGTATCGCCTTGTTTTGCCGATTATTCCTTGCGCAATTCCATGACACATATTTCATCGAACCTCATGCCCTCCTCACCGCCGGTAATATTCCTCGCATATTACCCAAGAGAAAGTAATTTCTGACTCTCCAAAACAAACATGCAGCATACAGATGTTCGGCCACAGCAGCAGCGCGAATGCACCGTTCTCGAGTCTCTATACCGGCGAGCGAGTAATAGGGTGTAAGAGAGGTCCAGAGCCATAGGGACGAGAGAGAGAAGGTCGTAAAGTCGCCTCGGGTCGCGCTCCTCTCTCCCGGTTACAGCCTACAACAAATCTAAACTCCGACTTTATTGACAACGTGAGCGAGCGGGCGGCGGAAATCCTCCGGATTTCATATTTATTGCCGGCGCTCGCTAGCTCACTGGCCTGCCTGCGCATGTCGCGGCCGTGTGACCCCCTCGCGAAGGAGCTCTACGGCGACCCTCGTAAAATCCTTTTCGTTTATGCCAATGTTTTGCATTCCATAGCTCGGGGGATGCTGCAGTGTCGACGCTTTTTTTTTTTAAGCGAGAGCTGAGGCTTATAGGGGATATACGTGAGATTTTGGTATTTTATGTAATGGCCAGGTCGTAAAGTTCGGAGGTGTATAATTATATTTTCATTAAAACAAATAAGGGGGACACATGGTGTTACGAAATTAATTGGAGAACGAAAAATCATACGAGATTGTTTATGAGGACTTAATCTCCGGTTGAGTTGGATGTGAAATCGATCACATATACTTTCCTGCTCGGAACGCGCGTCGTTTTATATATGTACATTTTATTCATAAATCCGCAATAAATCGTTCTAAGCACGAGCGAGAGAGAGGCTCTATTTACATTTTCACACTCGCGATAAATATATACACAAAAACAGAGAGAGCGAGATCGTCAAAGATGGATCGCTTCATTCCTCGCTGAAAATCATCGGGTGTAGTTCTCCGCGCTGCTGGCAAATAAATTACGCCCACGGAAGGAGCTCGCGCTTAACGAGCGCGAATTCCTTTTTTCCCTCGCACACTCGTGTGTGTGTGCGCGCGCTGCTGCGTCTCGAAATGATGAATGGCGCGAAGTAATATACGCGCATTAACGTCGAATCAGAACGGAGTCAACAATTAAACGGCAGTAGGCGCGTGCATTGCACTATACGGATATCGTTGTCATCGCGTTGTGATAATTGCCGGCGACGCGGTAGTAGCCTGCAGTTATTTATTACGGGTTTTTCGAACAGCGCGGCGGGTAAAGCTCTCGTAAGGGAATAATTCGCGCGCGGGAAAATATTAATGTAATTCTGTGTGGCGAGAATAACGGTGTAAGGTATTTAGAGATAAATATGTCTATGATTCGTTGCTGCTGCTGTTGAGAGGTGATGGTAGTGTGTGTGTATACGAGAGAGTCGAGAAATTCAAGGCCGAGCCTTTCCCCATTCCGGCCTTTCTTCTATTCTCGTTCGCTATTTACTCGCTGTATTCTCATCTTTAAAAATAGGCCTCCGGGGAGGCGCACAAAAACAGCGGCGCGGCGCGGCGCGTTTTTACGCGGCTCTTGAAAAATTCAATCGGTAATTGATTTTATTAACCTTACTTAAGACACGCGCTTTTTTGCTCCTGTATACACAGAACCACGTGCGTAGGCGGATAGTCCACTACAGAAATATACTCTCGAAGATAAAAATTAATCAATCGAAAAAGTAGCCGACGTACGAAAATAACCTGTTTACAAATAATATCAACTTGGGGAGCATTGCTTTTATCTATCAACGTCTCTCTTCATTCCCATTACCCGAGGAAGAGAAAGAGAGAGATCTGGGGAGCGAGAGAAACGCATTCCTCCCGCGCGGCGCGCGCGATATCTCTCTACTCTCGCACTCTTTTTCGCCCTCTCATGTCCTTGCTTCTTTTCACGCTTATCTCCAGCGATATACCTTCGCCGCCGCAGCCGCATGGCGACTGAAACCAAAAAGGCAAGAGGCAAAAAACGGAAACACACATACAGCCGGTCTATAGGAAAATGCGAAGGCAGCTCTCTCTCTTCCGTCTCTCTGTCCTCTCTCTCTATCCACTCTCTTTCTTTCTCGCGGTGCAGCGGGCGTGTTTACAATGTAATTACCTCGCGCTGCAACGGCAGCCTCCTCCTCCTCCTCCCTATCGTCCGCTCGCCGATTTCTCGGCTCCTTTTCGCGCGCGTATACACATCTCTCTCTGTGTGTATATGTGCGAGTCGAGGCAAGGCCGAGAGAGTCGCCGAGCCAATAAATTAATTGCGGAGATTTACGTATCTCAGCCGTAAACCAGTCAGCGACGCGCTAATGTCCGGCCGCTAATTACGTAATTATATGGCATTATGTTACGAGCCGCGGCGGCCGGTTAATAAATACGGCAGGGAGAGAGTGAGAGAGACTTGTCTCTCTCTCTGTATGCGTATACGCATAGATCAGTAGGCGAGAAAGCCATATAGATATATACTTTGCGGGACCTCGATTTATACGATTCGTGTCTTTGTTTTGGGTTAAACGAGCGCTCAAGACCCTTAAGATACGGTGATATAGTTGTATATACGCGCGTACGTGTGTGTGTATGCGTTTCTGCAACTAACGATTACAAATGAGTGCTTTATTGGACGAGTCCTGCGCGTGTTGCGAAGTTACTCGGAAAACAAACATTAAGTCACGCGGACAACTTACTTTACCTTGGGATCTGTTTTTTTGCTCATGCGCACGAATTGGGTTCGTGCGTTTATTAATAGAAACATCACAAGAACGCGATTTGAATTTTATTCAAAGCTATGCGCATCTTAGAGAATGCCTAAAAATATTTATTCAGCCGCGGCACACTCCACTCGCTGCAGCATTATTATACACTTGTTCGTATTCAATATATACAACGATAAAATCGGCTCGAGCTCTCTCGACCGTCGATATTTATTAATTAACACTTCGCCAAGAACAAAATAATTCTTTCCCACTTGCATACATCCTTCGACACTCATCTTCTTCAGCTTTTGCCTCGTCATACCCCTCGAGCGCTCTTTTTGCTCCGACGCGTTCTCATTCAATGACTTTTGCATCTCTCGCTTATCGCGCTCTCCTCGCCTCCAACTTCGTATATACGAAGCGTAGGCGCGCGATCGCGAGAGATTCGTAATTTATCGCTCGCCCTGACAGCAGGCGTGCGCCGCACGTTCTCTAGCGCCCATTCAGAACGAGCGACCGAGAGCAGAACCTTTTGGACTAATAATAATCGCGCCGAACTTGGATGAGATAAATCCGAGGAACTTTGACGCCGAAAGTGAATTTTTTATCGGAGGTTCCCCGGGTATCAGCGCTTGTTCTCTCTTCTCCTTTTTTTTTTAATTATACACACCGAGACGCTTCGACACTGTCGTCTCGTTCGTTTTTCGAGATAACGCGCGTGTGTATCCGTATACACATTCCGCAGAAGAGTATTCGCGGACGATGGCTTTTCGATTCTCGCGCTTTTTTCGTTTGTTACTGATGAGCTTGTGGAGAGAGAGCGTGCGCGAGAGATGACAGAGAAAGAAAAGAGAATCAGTGGCTATGTGTGTACGAGGGGAAAGTGAAACACGAGATGCGGGCACTGATTTGTTTAAGGAGCGAGCCAGACATCCGCTTTGTCAAATTGCGCGCAGGCGCGAGCGCCCCGGCAATTTGACATTATGATGATTTTCGAGCGCCTGTCACATGTTCGTTACTTGGGCCGAATATAAAAAGCAGCACGCTGGCTTTAATCATCTCTAATGTCCTCAATGACACGACGGTTACGAGGTGTTAAAATTTCTGCACTCGTTTTCCTTTTCGCGCTCTGTCTTGATTAAATAATATATGTATTTAAAATCTGCGATAATTTATTGTGAACGAATTCGTATAAAAAAATATCTGGATACATAATGCAGCTCTTGCAAATGAAATAATTTTATTCCCAATAAGAAAAATCCGACCAATAAATAAATCCACTTTATCCTTGCACCTAAACACTCAACCCAAGTCCAACAGAACAATCGCCAATAAATTCCAGCCAAATTCCATCTATCCTCCGCTATACGACCGCTCTATATGCTCTTCATATAAAATAAAAAGACAGACTGGCCGGGCCTCGTTTAGTAGGAAGTGACGTCAGTGGCCGCCTGTAAACAGGGCTCGCGCGTGCTTGCGTGGGACACCAAAACTGGTCTTGTCTCTTCGTTCGTACAGCAGCAGCAGCAGTAGCTTCTCTCTGGAGAAAACGGCGGCTAGAGCGCAATCGGATAGGAAGCTCTGCTACCTCGGCAATGCATTATTGATGGGACGCGTGTGGCCGTTACGTATGTATACATACTCGCAGCTGGAGGATTCTCCTCTCTCTGAGGGATTGCGGCAATGTTTGCAAAAAAATCGGCCCCGATTGCTATTTGTTTTTGCGTTTAGGAGGGGGGTTCTGTGTATGGAAAGGGACTAGCGAGAGTCTTTGGTTTTGTTCAAGCAGGGGTGACTTGATGATTTTATAGTGCTCAGAGGATGTTAAGTGCAGTTATGCGAAAAGGAGTATGATGTCGGTATACGCGCGCGGATGGTTCTATGACCCTGACAAAGTTTTTTTTTTCGTTGCTCGAGCGAAATGTAACGGTGCGGCGTATACGTTTTATATACTGACTCTCTCGCGTAACAGTATCGCAAGAACAACCGCGCATACAGGCAACTGTGCACCGGCAAATTCACACATTACAACTCCATTCACGAGTTTCTTCATTTGAATATTCCTATATATATATTTGGTGTTACAATTAATTTTAATTTATTCACATGTTAATGTAATGGGGTATCCGGTTACATATAATTAAAACTAGTTTAAATTCCCGCCTTAATAAACTCTTAAACGCATATAATTAAAAAAAAAGTCCTACCCAAGTTACGATGATTCGGAACAAAACACTCACGGTATCCAACAATTACACTCTCACCGTCGAGAACCACACTATACAAATCCTCTAATTCAGAACCTGACATAATGCCGTGTTGAGGCAATCCCTCTCGGTATATCGTCGACAAACATCCACGTTTAGAAAAGCCATAATTAAGAAATTAAGATTATTCCGCGCGATATAATATCACCATCGCGCACACGCCGTACATAATATAATACGCGCGTTATAGAAACCGAACTCTGCGCAAGAATCTCGAGGAAGCGTCAGAGGAAAAAAATACGAGCTCAAAGTGGCCTACAGACACATCATGGGAGGAGCTCTCTCGGCACTTTAACGAATCTCTAATCTCAATCGCGTAACGATTTCAAGTGGATAGGCGAGAATGAGACGAAACAATTGCCGGCTGACGAGTTCTCATGACAGCGTGTGGGAGTCGCTGTCAGTCATTGTTGCCGGGGCGCGCGCGCACGCGCGTGCGTCCGTGATACACTCGAGCGGAATTCGTTCGCTCTCTTCGTCATATACATACGTGCGCGCGTGTGCTCTGGCTGTTGTTGCTATCGATGCGTCGGTTCAGAGGTCACATGTACACGCACCTTCCTTATCTGTGCGCAGCTGTGCGGGAAGAACTCGATTTTTTTTTGTGTATATATACCGAAAGCGAGAACTTTGTTATAATTGTCGACGCAGACAGGGCCCGGTTATCTGGCTGGCTGAGAAAATTGAATGTTTTTCGCATGCGATATGGTTTTTTGTCTTTAATTACAGATACATATAAATATACATCGAAACATTCCTGGTCCCTATATATAATCGCGTCGTGCGGACGGATAAAAGGTCGTTGTATAGCTTTGCGGAATCGTCGGTCACCGATGATCTTCCAAAAAGTGCGCAACACATGTATTTTTGGAATGAAAATAATTAAATGATTGTCTTTATGGATTTCACAGAGGCCACCTTCATCGTCACTTTCGTACCCCGGACCCGGTGGAAACGACGATGCGCGCAGCCCCGGCAGCGGGGGCACGCCTGGACCCCTCAGCCAACAAGCCCCCACAAGTTTGGACTCATCAGACCCCGGTAAGTCGACATATAATACATTCATATACCATTATTTTTTACCTTGACAATTTTACATCGAGATAAGGGCCTAATTGGCTTTTCTCGTGACCCACGTCGTTCGGGAACGCGATCCTAACCAATTCTATTCATTTAAGATTACCCTAAATTGATATTAACCTCCAGTTTAGTCACTGCTCTCAAGCTCTAAGAATAATTCACGTTGTAAAACAAATATAGAAGCGCCGGTTATTATAACGCGGCGAATAAGTTTTGACTTGACGATACGAGATATCTTCATACGAGCGAAATGTCAAAGCAATCAAAATCCCCGCTGTGTGTGTATTATACGTGTGAGTGCGAAGAGGAAAAAGAGAACCGCCGCTGCAAACAGAGCTCTCGAGTGCACGCGCGCAAAGTGATTGTTATCTGCGCGCCACGCGGGGAGAGAGAGAGAGAGAGAGAGAGAGTATAAGAGAGAAAGAGCCGGCGATCAATCGAAATTTCTTTTTCATTCGAGGGCACTGGACAGGCCATTTTTTACACTCGACGATTGCAAGAACGCGTTTCGCGGGGCCGATGCCCCTCCCGACTACACAATGCACACGAGAAGGAATTTAAAAATCGATGGCCTTGGCCGCGGATCAATGGGAGAGGAGAAAAAACACATAATGAAAGAGCGCGTATATATTATATGCTCGCTCGCGTTAATGACAATATCACGCGACAACGACGATCGTATATAGCGCAGACTAATACAGTTGATGCGCCGCGCACACCCTTCAAATTCGACGTGTACGCAAACTGTGTGCCAAGCGTCACATCACGCACATGCGAGAGCGTCATGGAGACAGCGCCTAATGAGCGCTGGACTGGCCCCGCAAGCAGTGGCGTAGAGAGAAAAAAATGTCACGAGCGTTTAGGTTATTTCTAACGCGTTATAGCGTTGGATGGCTATAAAATTACGAGAAAGGAAAATTTATTTTCGGGGGCTTAAATTGTTCGTTGATTGGGGAGACAATTGGACCCGGAAGCGTTGAAAGTAAAAGTACATTTTATAGAAAGATTCAATTATATAAAGGAAATGTTGTGGATTTATTATTTTATATATTTCAGGGTACAATCGATCGTATAATCGTCACGAAAAAGTCGTCTAAATTCACCCGTAGATTGAAAATCTAAAATTACGGCCAGCGCTCTCGAATGAGAAATTGCGAAAAAATAACGAAACATTTTTACGATCGCACACCATAATTATCTATTTCCGCGGAACTAGAGCGAAATGGCTAAAATTAGAGGGGGAATTATTTAAATAGAAAGCCCGCTGAATGAAAACAGTGGCGTGCCTGGCTCTCTGGAAGAGAGCGAAAAAAGAGAGCGCGCGAAAGTGGAGTCCGAAATGGAAGCGCGCCAATGGGTATACAGGCAGTGCTGCCGGGGCTCACAGTCAGTCACCGGAGGGAATACAAGTTCACGACACCATCCCATAAAGATTCATTAAGGTCCGCCGTCTATATTCGCTGTGTCGTGCCAACATTATAAAAGCGCTGGGCGTTGCGCGCTCTCTCTCTCTCTTTCTCTCTTGCGGGCACACAAACATACACGAACGTATACGTATATATATATACAGGCACGAAATGTCTGATCAATAACAATCAGGGTTTGCGCTGTGCCGCGTCGTTTCGCGCCCGAGACAAATGAGCCTGATGCGCTTTCGCGTGCAAAATCATCTGCATTTTTTTAGATCCGAGAGATTATTATTGCTGTGTGTCCCGTTGTTACGCGACTATAATGGTTTCGTTGATTTTTTTTGTTAGCGAAATCAAATTAGTGGGGTTCGAATTATAAAAGTTGAAAAATGAAAGTTCCTATTAGAGTGAAATAAAATATGGCTTCGGTTAAAAAAAAATAAAATTGTTATATAACAACTAAAACTGCCGTCAATTGGTTTTTTATATAAATACAATTAAAATTTCGAAGAAACTAGTATTTTTGGAATTATATTGTCCACCTTTCAAATAGAATTGATACCCTTTTAAATGATATATCAAAGTTATATTTGTATAGATTAATAATGCACACATCGAACGGAATTCAAAGCTTTTGTTATTTTTGCACGGCCGCACGCCGGTATTATATTTTTAATATTTCATCAAGTTGTCAGACATACTTTTACTTTATTATCAGAAAATTATATGTTATTTGCAAATGATATTTATTGCAAATCTATATATTGGAATAAATAAAATATGAATTAAATTATTTGTATACTATTGAGCGCGCTCGCTGAATGATTAATGCCAATTGAATAATAAATGCCGCTGCTTCCTCTACGACGTGGAAATTCCGTTTTCGTGTGCTCATTGATCTAACAGCCATTGACATTTGCTTTAACTGATTTATTTACTCCATTATACAAATCGTTTTCAATTATTTTAACGCTATAGGGGTTATTTTTACGCTCGCTTTATATTTCATAACACACGCGCGCTGCTGTATCGTCATATATATATATTACAAATTGATTTTACAGTAAACGCCTGTCGTTCCTCAGTAAAATCGTATAAATATAAACATTGCCCGTCGAACATTAATAAATTCTATGTTCCCATTTAACCAGCTCTAATACCTCCACAAAAATAATTAATTTTTCATCCACCCCGATAACAATTTCTCACATCAACAGACCATTCAAACACAAAAAAGCCGATCATTACTTATACGCGCCCGCTGCTAAACATTTTTCGGGCTATACCTACCCTTATACCGACGTACACATTTCACCGGGCGACTCTGTGTGACATAAAAAATCGGCCGCAGGCGCGCGCTCACATCATCGATTCGCCGGGCCGCGCATCATGCTATCCTCTCGTCAATTCTCAATTACGTAGCACTATTATTTGTATTTTAAACGACGTCGACGCGTCCCGCGAGGCCAACTGCACCTGCCCAACGTGCGTCAACGCGTTGTCGTCGACGACGTCGTCGCCGGCGGTAGCGGAGGCGCAGGTTGCTTACCCTAATGTTGGCCCGATGCTATCTGCGTGAGCGCGCTACCGCCGTTGCTGCTGTCACTCGCCAACGAGCCATTTGCCGCTCGTTTCATTACGCTCACGCCTTGCTTTTCTCTCCTTCCTACTCTTTTTTTTCTCTCTTTCTGTCCTGCTCGCTCCTACGCCCTTTCACTTTTCACACGTTCGCTCTTTTTTTCGCGCTGTTGTTGCGAGCTGTTCGCACTGTCTGGTGATGGTTGCTTCGGGCTTTATGTGGCGTGCAAAGCTGTATTTTTGTGAAAATAATTTTGTTCATATTCGTAAGTGCGCGTGTCAATTATTTCCCCGTTGGATGGGTTATTGTTCGTTTTTATATAAGAGTAAATATAATAATTAAACTGGTTTGCTTTATTATGAGGTATGAGAATATTTACCAAGGTGTGAAAGTCATAAAGTATCACTGACGTATTCTGATGTCTGTAAGTTGAATAATTAATTTTACATACAATTCAATTACAAAGAATAATGAATAATGTATACTTTCACGTCTGTTTTATTTTTGATATCATAAAAAATTATCGAAACTTTTAATTTAAACACTAATTTTTCAAATTATCCCACTAAATATGTACGATATCAAGAAACACCTAGAAACATCCGCTCGAAAAAAAATTCTACCTCCACCCCACTTCCGTTCTAACAGCAGCGTTCGTTATCATCGAACCCTCATCGCTTTCAATTCCCTTCGATCTGCTCTCTCCTCTCTTATATACCAGCGATACAATCGGAAGACACGAAACCCATCGTCCCGTGGCTTTTCCCGCGTCCTAACCGACCCACTTCCATACGATTTCCCGCACACACGCGCCACGTGCGTTCTGGAAAGAGAGAGATTCGGTATAGCGGAAATTCGTCGGGCGTACCGCCTCGTAAAACGCTGAAGTGCGTGTATGTGTGTGCGTTGTGTTTCACACCGGGTCGCCCCCGCGCGCGCCCGATTTTATCGGCGATATCAAGCCCGGCGGATTTTAATTACGCCCTCCTTTCTTTCGGGGGGGAGCAAATTGGAACAGCGCCGGAGTCTCGATTAAGGAATATTTTATGAAAATGCTGATTCTTAGGAGATACAGAGGCGGCCGCGGGCTTTCCACCTCTGTAATTACAGGCGCTTTTGTTTGGGTAAATTGTTTGTTTAGCCCGCGTGTCACGTGCTGGATTATTATTATTGGGTGCGCGTTCAGGTAGAACATTTAGATTCCGTAAACGTGTACATTATGATCGTACAAAAAATATGTCTCGTCGCAATTATCATCGTGATAAAAGTGTAAAAACTAAAAATTTTCATTAACGAAACGGCCTTCATTATACGCACTCCTGCGGTGCCCTAAAAAACTTTACACCCTCGGCCATATTGCCCCGAAGTATATGGTCTTCCAATAACATTAACAGATTAGTCGGCATCGGCCGGGCTCGCGCGGGGAGCGAATTAAATAAAGATAACGCACAAGACATTTCCTCCTCTCAAGTGCCATAAAAAAGCCGTTCCGCGCGGCCGTATACCGAACTTCTTTCCACATTGATTGCGATCGCTCGCGCATAAAACTTTCATGCCCTCTTCGGGCGCGCTAGTAGCAGCCGCAGCAGAAGCTACTACACACCCAGCCAGCGATCATTGAAATATAAAATCGCGACGACCACGCGGATGACGGCTCCTCAAACATTCAATAGGCCCCAGCCCTTAAGAACCTCCTTGGCGGCAATTCGTCGGGCGAGTTTCTTTTTTTTTATCGCGCGTTCGACGACTTTTATTATCCCCCCGTGTTAGAGAGAAAGAGAGAACCGCAGCCAAGATATCAGCTCACTCTGACAACTATCAAAGTTCGAGGGGCCGCGCGGCGGATCGCGTGTATTCCTGGAAATCGTGGGAGGCGAAGGAATCGTCGCTTAAAACTCGAGAAGAGGAGTGGAAGGGAGAGGGGAAGAGACTTTTTCTCTCGGTTCTTTTTTCTCGCTGCCCTCGCGCAGTTCTCGCTTTCGAGAAAGAGAGATAGAAGTAATGAGGCTGATTCCGTGTTTTCTGTGTTTCCAGCGGGCGCGTGGTATCGGCCGGTTATCGGCCGTCTTTTCTCAACTCGCGCGCGCGCGTGCAGTTCTCGCTCTCTCCGAAGCATAATGAGGCCTTCATGTCGTGAACCTCCGGCACCTTGTATACGCCGCGCCCGTCTTTTTTTTCAACTCCCTCTCCCGTGTCCTGTGCCTTCTTATTCGGTTCATCTTTCGGCTCTCGTATATGCGAGAAACCTCGCGCGCGCGGTCCCTTTATTGCCAATTTGGAAAGGAAGAAATTCCCGGGCGGACTCGTGGCTTATCGCCACGTGTTATCTTTCCTACCTCGAGGAAATCTGCGTGCGGGGACTCTCGTTTCGGGTTCGGGCCCCGATATCTCGTTGCGTCTTCTTCTTCTTCACGCCGGTTAGCCGCCTCGCGCTCTTCTTTTTCTATTTCATTTATATAAGAAGAGAGAGGCTCACGCGCCGGCTATTATTAACTTATCGGTTTCGCGCGCTCGCACGCGGTGAGTTCGTCGAACTCGGGGTGAAGAGAAAGAGCGGATTTGCGTAATGCACAGCCGCTTTTTTGCACGTGCTCGTGTCAATGGCTTCTTCTTCTTCTGCCTACTGCGCTCTCGGGGGTGTTTCGCCGCCGATATCGCGCGCCTGCATTTGCCTTAGAAACGTTACGATAGCTACTGCTGATATGTTGTATTATAATGTTTCGTAGCGCGATTTTCCGCTACGCTATCGCGGAATTTTTTCCCCGTCAATTTATTACAATGAAGAATATCGCTGACGCTCCTCTGTGTTTATGTGCGTATATGCGTTTGCATGCGCGAGCGATCAATTAGCTGCGCATCGTCAATGTCGCTGCTTAATTGGACGTCTAATTCGCGGGAATTTTCGCAACGCTATATAGCTGCATGCAAGAGCCGTTATTATTAGACCATTAAGATTAAATTTTTAGGAGTCTTGGCCATTCTAGTCTCGTAACTCCGATTGATTATCCGCTGCTGCTGTGAGCGAGCTGGCCGCAGTGCCAGCCAGCCAGCGAGCGAGAGACGAGACATTGAAGTTAATTGACGTGTTAATGGATAATAAATTTGTATCGCTGTCATGTTGACGGGCAGTTGGATAGACTGGCGGTCGATAACTGGCCGGCGAGAGTGCGCTGGAAATCTCATTAATATTAACTGTTTACTATGTCTCTAATCTGAGCCAATATTTTTTCCTGCTCACCTCTCTGTCTCTCTCTCTCTCTCGCTCCTCTTCTTTTCACCACCACTCAACGACTTCCGCACTTCATTGATAATTCAGGCGCGATTCCGACATACTGCAGCCACACATGTACGTAGTTTCATTGTTGAATGATTTCGCGGAATAGCATCAGCTCTATTAATTGCCAGCACCGATAGCGCGAAATTGCACTTTGTTATCTCGCTCCCGCGCGACTCTCAGATTGTCTTAGCGCGTAAAGCGGCTATTATTAAACTCTGGGCTCGCGAGTCCGTTCTATACTCTCTCTCGCCCGTTATACTTTTGCGAGTATATCTTGCCGGCAGCAACAGCTGCAGACGCGCGTGAATTAAGGGAAAAATCAATTATCGCGCGCGCGCGGACCTATACGGCCGCACGTGAATTATTGACGCAATTATGCGCGCTATTGCGAAATCTAGGCGTGTATGTGCGCGTGCGCAGGGCTATCGTTAGGGACATTATCGACGGCATCATCGCGGCCCATGCAGGTTATATCATTGCGCCCATGCGATTTAATTGCAATCCTAATCGGACTGCGCGCGGTATATAGATCGTCCCCGCGATTAACGGTTCTCAGTGCGTGCGCGCCTGATTAAATCCGTCGACTTGATTGCCGGAGGTATTCCGTGATCGACGAGAATTCTTTGGACCGGAGTGCCTACAAATTGTGGTCTTAGAGTGGTTAGGTTGAAAAAAGTTGGCGGGATCGATGTTATTTAAGGCTTCGTTTGCATTTAGTGCGCCATGATGTGGAATATTGGACGTTGATCTATTCTGAATAAGTAATTGAATTCTGGACGACGAAGGGCATTATTTTCAAAAATACAGGTGGCCCCTTTTTAAGATGCAAGTTTTAGAATTTATAGGTTCTATACTCCAAAAATGTCAATTTGGTCCGCAGCTGCTGCCGAAAGCTATATTTCTTCATGTTTTATGATACTGCGTGCATTTTAATGAGGATGAAAAATAATCAATTTTGTCATAATTTACGTATATTCTATCATAATATTTATTACCCACATTATTATCAATTATTTCTTTGCATGAAATTTCTCTATATAAAAATTGCAAAATACACGTGTCGTGAACCTCGTGTGAAAATCGCTGAACCGAAAAAACAAATTCGCAAAATCCAACCCACACTCAACGAGCCACCGACCTTCGTTGTTTTTCTCCCCCTCGTCTCGAAGCGCGCATACGCACATAATTATAAACGTGCGAAGTTCGCAGCGCGTCGTTGATCTTCTCTCTCTCTTTTTTTTCCTCTCGTCCGTTCGCTCCCCGACATCCGATGCCCCTTCATCGAATGACGCGCGCGCCTTGTCCGATCCCCCGAAGAGACTCGGACCTCGGTATAACGCCTCTTTCTCGCACACATGTGCGCGCACCCGCTTCTCATTGATATAAGTGCCGATATCGGCACGACTCCCCCGAGCGCGCGAGACTCTGACCCTTGACCGCGAGTGAGCTCGTCATTCCGCTCCTCTGGTGTGCGTATACGTATACACACGCAAGAACACGACGAGCCGCGCGCGAGTGTTATAATGAGTAATGTCTCTGTCCCGCGGAGCGAGAAGGAGAGATAGCCCTCTTTGCAGTGCAAAATGCAGGCGAAGGGGGGAAGAGAGAGAGAAAGAGAGCGTGAGGCTGATGAACGCGAAGGGGGAAGTGTGTGGTGGAGAGACGAGGAGGAAAAAATTGATGGGTGCACGGGGGCGAGACGGCGGATGGGGACGGGAAAAAAATTGATATGTTGATAGAAATGTGTACTTAGAGAAATAGATAAACGCGCTGTGAAAAATGAGAGATGTGACGCGCAATACATAAGAATCTCGGTCGTTTCTGGTGGGAATAAAAATGTTTCCAGTGACGACAAGTGCTGAATATTAATACAAAGATTTATTTTTTTTTACTTTTTTTTTCAAGCAATGTTTATTTTAACGTGAAAACTAATGTAAATAAATAATTTTTAGAATTTATTGTACACTTCTAAATATTATATATAATATTTTCAAAAAGAAATGAAAACAGTTTACTAGAAAACAAAAACACAATTCTCGCACGAAAATACACTCAAGCCCGAGCTAACTCTCTCTCTCTCTCTCTCTCTCTCTCTCTCTCTCTCTCTTCTATGGTTCGAAAAAGCCAAAGCCCAGAAAGATTGATAGATGTAGATAGGCAGATAAAGAGAGCTATAGCGCTCTCCTTCTCACTCTCTCGCGAGCTCTAAAAAAATATCGAAGGAGCACTCGCAAGATATGGCGGTCGAGCGCGCGGGACGAAGGGGAAGCGAGTAGCACACGAGAGTCTTGGGCTCGGCTCATCGCATGCAGTAAATTTCCCTCTGCGCGCCGAGGTTTTAGCGGTGCAGACCGATCACGCGATTCGGATTCCTGTCCGACGCGAGAGAGAGAACTGAACCGTGAACCTGACCGAGAACGCGACGGGGAAAATGCTATGGATAGGGGGAAAAATAAAAATGGGGAGAGAGAGGAGGAGGAGAGAGTAGGTTATACGTGCGAGCGTGCATAGGAAACGGGAAAAGCGATTTCTTACATTATTTATCCGCTTATTTATCCATTATTTATCCAGCGCTGAATCGCCCTGTCACGCGATAGAGCGTTGAGGAAGACGAAGAAGAAGAAGACCCCGGGTACGTGCGTGCGTTTATAGGTAAGAGTAATAGCGTCGATGAAACTCGTATACACACCTGCGTATACGTGTATTTATTTCTCGTACACATTTCTTTCTATTTTTTTTTAAGGTTTTTCTTTTTCGTTCTTTGGTTGCGTTCTTATAAACGGATGCGGTAGTTTAAGCAAGTAAGTCAGCCTGGCGTGTTGCAGGAGAGGATGTTTGCATGAGAGAAAGAGAAGCGATGTTACGTTAAGCGTGGAGAGGGCACCATTAAAACTAACCGAAATGACTTTCGTGATTCGCGGTGGTATTTTGGAATGTTCGGCTTCTTTATGACGTCTTCGTTCGTTGCTTTGAATCGAGGGAGAATTATGTAAAGTGTGTGTGGTTCGGAAGAATCACTATTATGTCACTGTAACAGATTATCGTCTATTTTCGGGCACAATAATAAACGTCGTGATAATGTGGATATTATTACAATTCCAAATTTACTTTTATTAAAAACTGACATACTAACGGCCCCCACCTCGTCACCTCATAATTTTCTATTTCGAAATTTCCATCCACCGCTCCAAAAACCTATAAAACAATTCGTCGAAACACTCATACAACCGCAGCTTATTTTCATTAACCTCAAATCACCCCGCAACACCACAAGCCGCGCGTGTAAGAAAACCAATTAATTTCGCCTCTATGCATCGGTGCTTATACGCATATTCCTCGAAGCAGACCGCGCGTCGTCGCAGTGAGCGCGCGCATGAGAACCGCTGTGATCGACAGCTGCTCCAGAGAGAGCCCGAAAAATAACCCGAACGTCGATTTAGCCTAGTAGAGTTCGCGTGCGAGGTCGTTTACACTTCTTTTTTTTTTGCTTCACCGTCTCTCCCTCGTGTGGCCATATGCACAAATAGTCCGCGCGCGCCAGCCAGCCAGCAGCGGCCTTTGATTGTCTTCTCGGAAACACTGGGATTTTTCTCGGCCTCGGCGCGCTCAGCATGTAAGTAGACAAATAGAGAATTACCGCGAAGCCTGCGTGCCCCGCTCATCTCGGAATAATAAAGTAGATGCATGAACTCGGATGCTTGCTGTGTTTAAGACACACCACGCTGATCGGGCTATTTTTGGCTGTATGCCTTTTTTACTATTTTAAAAGGTGAATTGTTATCGTTAGAATTAAGAAGATTATATGCCTCTAAACGGAACATTTTTGTACGCAATATATCATCTGCGCGGCGGGTCGCGAAATAATTGAAGCCCGCAATTTCCATATAATTTTAATCATCGTCAACTCCGTAATAAATTAGTTTATCAAAGTGCACGCTCCGTCACTTAAGACTCATGAACGTCGACGGAGTTTCGCGGAATTAACTTAAATAAGGAATTTCGCTGCGTCAAATCTCGCGGCATTATTCAAATCGTTCACGGCTCGCTCGCTCTCTCACTTCTTCCCTCGCATCCGCGACGAATTATACCGTTCCATCTCCCGGAATCTCTGGGAACAACCCCTTTTCGCCCTGGTGGCAAAACGCAGGGAGGGTGCGCTGGATGTTCTTCTCCCGCGGAGCGGTCTATCTATCCTTCCATCTTCTCGGCATTCCTTAGGGTATTACTACTCGCGAGATGAGAGAGTTCCGTGGGTGCTTTCTAACTCTTAACGCCGCACTCGTCGTCGTCTCCCTCGGTTTTCGAGCTCTTGCGTGAGTGGAAAGCCTTATAGGTTCTTCCGTGGTTAGTCTTATATGCTAGTTGATTCCGTAGAATATAACTGAAACATAAAAGTAAGTATTTTAAAATATTATTTTCAATGAAAATAAATAACCGTGATTATAAATATAAATGTATAAAAATATCAATTGGAAACGTTTAAATTCGTTTAGTTTATTTTTGCAAACTTTCTGAGCATCTGTTTAGCTATGACCTATAACTAAAATATCTAAAACTACGAAACCCACTTGTGCCATTAGGCAGAGCGTTATTGATATAGAACACGAACCGCAGACGCAAAAAGAAAAGGAGAATATGGAGAGAGAGAGAAGAGGAAAGAGGGAACGACGAACAGCGCGCAGAAGCCGAAATCCCGTTGCGCCAGCGGGAACAGAGCAAACCCATTACGGATTCATCCTGCACCATTAGCTAATTCTTCCCTCCGCGTAGAGTGCGGTGTGCGCTCTCTCTTGCTCTCTCTCTCTCGAAACGCCCCGCCGACGTCTTCTTCTTGCTTTTGCTCTCGCGGAGAGAAATCGTCTTCCCGAAGAGAGCTTAGGGCGGCGCGCGCCTCTCACAGAAGGCCTATTTTCTGCGAGACTTGCTCCAGCGAGTACACTCGGTGATTTTAGTCGCAAGGAAGTTTCCCTCCTCCACCTCCTCCTACTTCTTCTTCTATATACGCGACGCCCTTGCCTCGTGCTTTTGCAGATGTAGTGCTGCTACTGCTGTGCTTGCGTTTGCCTCGATGCCAATTTTCAGCTTTATTGTTTTTCTGTCTTTTCGGTTAGCTTGGTTTTGGAAAACAAGAAAATGTATCTATTTGTGCGCGATGATGATAGTATAATAAAATAAATGACAGCATTATAAACTATCTTTTGATCTTCAAGAAAAAGGTTTTTATTCCGAATCGTCGCTCAATTCAAATATGCATAAGGTTCTTCACTCACAGTCCAGAAATATCTCACATTCGTTGCGCAATCAGCAGGATAATTAGCAGCCGTTAAACACACAGGCACTCAGCGTCTCGCTTTTGCACGCCCGATTACAATGTTTTTCCGCAACCGGCGACGCGGTGCAGTATACACGCGGAAACCGTTTCGTTTCGTTCGCCGACTGTTTATTGACGCTTTTACAGCGTCGTTAAGCTCACGCGAATATTTATATCTGACTTGGTGCTCTCATTACGACTTTTCGACGCCTCGCTCCCCGCCACTGTTATTCCTCTCTCGCGCATTCCATTCCACGCGCGATCGCGGCGCCGTTTTTATTCGCGCGATCGTACGATTCGTCACCGCGTCAATTTGTCATCGGAATGCATTAAACGCGATCTCGTGTATAAAGCGCCAGTTCTATATCTCGCTGCTGGTTTAGGAGTGCGGCTTTTTTTTCGACGGGTGCAGCCTCTCTGTTTTTGCGCACGGATATGAGAGGAAAAAGTCGCGTTGAGTCACGTCGCGAGGTTGTTTTAGCGCGGGCACGCGTTATCTCTGCGGCCCGCTGCATTAGCGCGGTAGCATTTTTTTCAGATTGCAGGAAGTTTTAATGCAAGGCAATAAAGTTGAGGCGAAGGAGGAAATGCCCGATTCGAGGGTAAAATGTTTGCCGAGTATTTCTCAAATATATTTATACAAAATATATCCTTTATCGCGTGCGAGCACGGGGGGAGGAGGAGAGCGATACCTTTTATTGGCCGGGCCCCATTCCCATCGTTCTTTATTTCCCTTTTATGAAATATAAATTTTCCCGGTAATCTTTATACTTTTTTAATACGTCATACCTTGAACGCGAAATCCATAAAGGAATTTTTTACGGCACAATTAAACGACTCGAGCGTGACGACCCCCTCATATACACACTTCTCTGCCGTCGTATTATACGCGCGACGCGACAAAGCGAGAAATTCCCACCTTTTTTCTAAGAACGCAATTTTTGAACTCCTTCTCTCTCGCTCGCACATCTTAGGCTTTTCCATCCTCGCCTGATAAATCCCCCGGAACGCGACATCCCAGCCTACACACACAGAGTTCGCCTACGGAATCCGTTCGATTCTCCGTGGCGGTGGCGGCAAAGTGGCCGCTCGAAAGAAGGAAAATGAGATAAGAGAACTACGCGGGAATGGGGGGCGGAGAGAGCATCGAGCGAAATTGCTCCGCGGTCCGCGGCGGCGGGGGCGGAGGAAAGTGCAGTCAGCCGGAATAAACGAGGAGGAGAGCTAAAGTTGTCGGAGCCGAAGTTCGGGGGCTGAGCCCCGGAATGAGTTTGCGCGGCGCGGTGATGAAACTTTGCCGTGACGAGAGAGGGAGAGAGGGATGAAGAGAGAGAGAACGGGGGCGAGGCTGTCACGCCGTCGCACTTGCGCCCTCGCGGCGCCGAGATCTCTCTCGGGTTGGCAACGCACGCGCCGTCTTCTTGAGGAGCAGTCGAGTCGCTTGGCGACAGTGTACACGTTTTTTTTCGTTCCGGACTCGAAATGGTTTATCTTGAGAAAAAATATGTTAATTGATATGATTCGACTATGGGCATTATGTGGTGGGCCGACTTTTTATCGTATTTTTTTTCTACTTTAAGCTCCGTGGTGGATTTGCATTCGGAGGACAGTTGTTTATGAGGAAATAAAGATGCATATCTAATCTTCTGTACAGGAGCTATCTAAACTGCGGAAAAATAAGAAGTTTCGTGAATCATTAACGACATAAACAATTCAACAGTAGTTGCCATAATTATGATAAGAGGCGTGTTTACCCTTTGAACTCCTAAATTCTCGTGTACACTCGCGAGAAAAGCCTTGTGCGGACCACACATTGAGCCACGTGGATTGTAAGACGCGCGGAATTCTCTCTAGTGTACTCACTCACGCGTCATCTCGCTCTCTCTTTCTCCGCTCTAGTCGCCGTCCTCTTGCTCTTCTTTCGCGCTCTCGCGGTATAAAGACGAATGCGCGATGTATTTTTACATGGGCGCGCGCTATTAATAGCGCCTGACTCATGGATATTCGACTGAGCGGAGGGGGAGAGAAGGGCCGAAATATGCGTATGGAAGGATCGCAGTCTGCGTGTGCTTCGATGTTTTTATCTCTCTTCGTTTTTTTCCCTCCTCTCTCTCTCTCTCTCGCAAGTGTCAGATTTCTCGAACCGCATTAATCTGGAATAATTCTCCCTCGCCCGTTCGCTCCTTCGCAGTATATTTCTCATAATTTCTCGATCGTCCTTTTTCTCCGGACGTTCCCAAAAATGACGAATGTTAAATCTCGTATACGACTAATACCTCTCAACTCCCAACGAAAAGCGACGATATTATATGCATAAAAAACGCGAATATGAATCAAAAGCTATCGTAAACAAGAACGATCGCTCGTGATCATCGTCACCATCATCATCATCGACAAATCCGCGCCGAACCGGTTTCCCTCAATCGGCAGCTATATTGGCGCGGCGCGTTCTCCTTTTCTTTTTCGAGCAGCGAATGCAAAATAACGAAGAGCCGAGGCAAATAGTCTGCGCGCGAGTGCAAAAGTGGAACGGATAAATCGAGGCTTTTTTCTCCGGCTCGCGCGCGCGAGCAGACTTCGGTCTTGGTTTACAAGCGCTCGCGCGGTCTACAAAGAGGTTGCCACGTTGTTAAAATAACCGCACGTGCGTGTGTGCGCTGCTGCTGCGACCCTTTTGTATATAATCGCGAGCCGCGGCGTGTGTTAACTTTGCGCACGCACTTGGGCAGAGGGTGGCTCGCGGGTTTTCAAGCCCCGCTGCCAGAAGACGAGTTTAACGGGTTCTTTGCTTTCGATTCGGCTTTACGTAAGATCCAGATGTTTTACAAATATTTTGAGGGGGGATTTCTTTTTACGAGTGTAGTATTTGAGTAACTGAAGGTTTTGAAGACACGAGGAATTTTAGTGTAGTGGAAAAGTTTCTATAATTGCCATTACATGTTATTGTTATATTTTATAAAACAAATGTGTAAAGATCATGACCGATCCAATCACGGATCGATCGCCATAAGAAACACCGTGGTATACATATCTGGGTACCACCTCCACCGCCGCAAACCGGGCACATGCTTGAGACGACTTTTCTAAAACCACGAAGTACCGCTCGTAAAACGCGGCGGCGGTGTGTGCGCTCGTGTGTATACGTTATTCTCTCCTCTCTTCGACGTCGCGTCTCGTCGTCGGCGCTAAGTCTGCCGCCACCGCCGCATATACGTTTTTTTTCTCTCTCTCGTGCGTGCGGCGTGGCGCGACTTGACTTTTATTGCGTGTATCGCGTAAATGCGCCTTTAAACTTTATCGTCCCGCGCCGCTAAGTACCCTAATCATCGTGGGCTGTCGCGGGCCGATCTAATAAAAAATTCATTGCGCAACGCCGCCGCGTGTGAGTAAATAGTAGACGCCTGTCTGTGTGTGTGTGTCTGTGTGGTATGGATGAAGCTAGAGCGATTGATGCCGATAATTCGCGTATTGGCCGGCATTAATAATTCCGTTCGTTTGCCGTTGATGATCGCGCCCGTATAGGAAAATTGTTGATTTTGCATCAGGGGAACGCTGGGCCGCGCCGTGGAAAGCATGTATTTAATCAATTAAGCCGGCGTCCTATCTCCGCACAAACATCTAAATATTTAATTACACGCGATATTTCATTTTAATCGCTCTAGAATCTATGGCCAATTATGTAATTAGTATTCCCGGACTAATGTAAGCCTTCTAAGCTCTATAAATAAATTAAAATTCTCCGATAGAACAAAAAAAAAAAAAAAAAAACGAGAGAAGGAAACCCCCACCCTCGAACATGCGCGCGACCGCTCGCGTTAATTTACATGTACGAGCGCGACTTTCATACACGACGCGAGCGAGAACGAGAGAGATGGCTTGATAGGCCGCGGCAGGGCACAACAAAAAATCCTCTCTCTCTCTCTTTCTCTCTACCACGGCACGAAAATAGCTTTACGATTTAATATCCAGGGTGCAGAAAGAGGGAGATCGAGCGGCTTGATAAGCGCGCGCCGCGAAGGAAAATCAATGGACGCTAATGCAGGCCGACGCGCGCGAGCTCGCACCGCGATTCGAAATTTTTTTTCACTCTAGCATGAGGCACGCGGGGCTATGGTACGTTTTGTCGCCGCTGACAAGCCACTCTCGCTTGCGGTAAAAAAAGCTTTGTGCTCGGAGGTATAATGTGTGTTGTAGCGCGATGGTGTAATTATAACGCAAGAATAAAACTATGGCACGTGGCATGCTATTTGTACGTGTGTATACACAATGTATTTATAAAAGTATATGTTTATAGATAAAGTATAAGAGACAGGATCCTTGACCTTACGATCTTTCCGGAAATTCGAACCTTTTCTTGTTCGCACTCTTCTGCTTCTTTGGGGCCTTTATTTTGGTTTTTTTCGCCGACGCGATAAATTGAAAATTTCAGCGCGACGATATAATCTCTCGCCCCTCATGCCGGCTATTAAGAATTTAATGAAAAGTCGTCGATGCCGTTGAAATTAAGATTTGAAATCGGCAGCAGCGGAAGCTCCGGGATAATCGCGTGCCTGCGATGTATGATCGAGTATGAGATTCAATAAAGCTGACGTTAAGTGTCCGCGGTGTATTTTAATTGCTTTCTGATGGAACTATAAAGACGCTATATAGTATACTTGTTGCATTCTTATTTTTTGCTGCTTGACTCTTTCGTGCTTAGGAAACGACTCACTTATTTTTAAGCGATCAATTCAATCCGGTTATTTCGGAAATTATATAAAATTAATGAAAAGACTGCAAAAAAAGATTTACCCGACATTTATAATTTGTTTGAGAAAACACGTGTTTATTTCCGTAATCGAGTACATAAAAGCATCGCGCGCACTCGAGTTGTAACAGCGTGTCTTATTACACTTGCGCGCGATCGTTACTTATGTCAGTGGCGTAGCGACTAAAGGGGGCCAGCAGATAAAATCGCCTTTAAATTCGGTAATAACGAAACCCAGCGACGTGTATGATCGAAAACGCGCTGACGGCCCCGGAATTCCTAACTGCGCGCGCACGCGCTTGCGTTTCTATATACTCGAATGCCGGGTTCTCTCGCTGTCTCTCGCTTGCGTCGAAACTACGCGGTCGGCATATCATTACGCGCAAATTTGAATGGGTCGTAAAAGGACGTGCGGGCGCATCGTAATACATACTAATTAATTTTGCCTGCGCGATTTGACGTTTCTTTCTCCCCCTGTTTCTCTTTCTCCGTTTTCTACGTTGCGACTATCAAGATCTTTACGATTTATTCCTAGAATATAATCGTTAACTTTATTTATATTTAGGAAAAATTCGTTCAGATAATCGTATGATTTAATCGTTCGGGTATAGAGTCTCATAACCGATCATCGTTTAGTTTTTATCGGAAGGAAAGAAGATTATCTATATACGCTTAATTCTAGAACTTAACATAACCATTAATGTCACTGTGAGACATATATCTAAAAATACATTTATAAGAAATGTTTCATAGGTTCAAATGATGTTTAGCGAAACCATGAAAAGAGCAAAGCGCTTGCGCAATCCGAAAATTTCCAGATTCTTTCCCAACCATTGCGAACCGAGCATTTTAATTTATTATTTTTATTAGTATTCAATTTAATCTTGACGAGTCTACGTCAGTATTTATTTTATGCTCCTAGTCATCAACCTTCCACACTATTACTTATACGAGGCTCGTTTACACGACAATACACCGCGGAAATCTCCGCGATCTCGCAATCAAAGCAAATCGTACATTAATCGTTGTCTCCTGCACACACGACCAGCAACACTAATGCACTACACATACTATCTTTCCCACTTTTTTTCTCTTTTTCTTCCTCGATAAGCGTCCATTTCCGCGGCACACGATCATCAAAACGGACGTTGCGGCGTCGCTCTGACAAAGTTTAATAACGCCCGGGAAATCCCATCGTGCAGGCATCGTCGACGCGCACTTGCGGTGAGTATACGTGTGTGTATGTGCGCGAACATTGCGCCGGATAATGTGACGTAAGGCGTCTAATTGCACCGAGCTCGCGGCGCGCGCTGCGGGGACCGGTACCGGCGAAGCTGTTAGAGGTTATGTAACGATCTGGATGCGATAAGTAATTGCCAATTGGGCCACGTAAGAGGCTTATCTGCCTGTACCGATCAGTCCGCCCGGGAGATAAACCTCTCTCTCGCGCGCCCGCCTGCTCTCTATCTCTCCTCTCCGCGCGCTGCTCAGCTGGGCGAACGCGCCCAAGTGCGAGGGGGGTATACACGTGTGTGTTTGTGTGTGTGTGTGTGAGAGAGTGAGCGTGTACAATCAGAGATACGAAATGTTTAATTGAAAATTTACTATTTCCCCATTTAACCACCCGCTGCCTCGTGTTTTTGCTATCAGGCTGCTGCTATCGGAGAGCCAAGAGCTAATGATGAGATTTCTATTCGGGAATGTGGAAATCTGGTTTCTTTTGGCTTGGAAATAGGGAGAATTTTAGCGTTTCGTAGAAAATTGTTTTTCGATGATGAGTGTAATAAATTAGAGTAAATAAAAACAAATTGATGGATTTGTGAAAAACATGTTGCTTTATTACTAAAAAAGAAGGAGTTTAATTATATTAATTAAACGACGTTTCATCCTCACTGAGAGAAAAATTTGTTTGTATTTAATCCGCAAAAATATTTTAAAAATATAGAAAAAAATATATTTAGGTTTACGACACATATTAAATATTAAAATATCGATCATTTATAGTAAGACTTTGGAAATTTCTATCAAACATTTTCCTTACTTCGACGAAATGAACTACTTATTATAATATTAACAGTTATCTTATATTATATTTACTATAAATAAATTTCTTTGACACCAATATAATATATATGATTGTTATACTACAATAGTATATTATCTTGGTGTCAAAGGGAGTAGACATACATGCCTACTTTAAAGATGTAGAACACGATATTGTTTGTGGATTTCAAAATATGGTAGCCACCTAGCGGTTAAAGAATGTAACTGAATATGTGAAAATCAATTTGACACGGTACTAATCCAACGTCTTTATATTTTCGATGATTTTTTCCGCTCGCGCATATTAATACAATATTTTCAAAATTCATTTATCGGTTTTCCTAGGAGCCAAGAAAAAGAAGTTTATATTATTACCGCTTAAAATCAGAAAAAAACTTAAACCCCTTCCGATTGACTCAATTAATTTTTCACTGACTCTAACATTATTATAATACACTTCAATTCCTCGACCAACATTTGAATAATCGACACTCGATACGGAACAAAATCAGCTCAGACACGACTGTCCACATATTTAGTTTTATCCGTAACGCGATTCGTTCCACACTGCCACATGTCCTTCACTCTGCGACATCACAGAGTGTTTCCCCAGAAATTCTCCCTTTCTGCTTAGAAAAAAGGCCAAAAATCGCTGCCGCCTGCACGGCGCACAACCGCGTCATCGCGCATCACGCGCTTAGTCAATTCACCGCTACACACAGATCCTTATACGACACGGAACTTCACGCGGCGTGCATCGTTCTCGATTCGTCTCATGCAAATATCCGTTCCACGCGGCGCACGGGCCACATTTGTACAACGTGTGTATGTATACCTATATATACACGGAGACAATGCGTATACGTGTGTGTCTCTCGCAGGGCCCGCGCTTTCTCTCTCCTGTGCGGAAGGGAGGCTCTGCTCACGCATCAGTGCGCGCCTTTTAAAGCGAGCCTTTTTTTCAGCCCCGCATCGCGTCAATGGGCCAAGAAGAGAGCGGGGGGATGATGATGCGCTGCCGCTAGGGGTGTATACGCGAGCGGCTATTGTGTCACTTCTTCATTCAAACGCTGATTTTGCGGTCGGCTTGCGTAGCGAATGCGTACAAAGCGGCTGCGAGGCGCCCGCGCGTCTATCGCTTTTGCACTCGCTGTCTTTCTGTGGGTATATATACATGCGTGTATATCGAGATTCTTTGTATTGTGTCGCTCTTGTCGAGGACTGATGTTATGTACCGTTCCGGATATTTCGGTGACGAGTGTCTATCGTGGATGTTATCTTTTACTCTCGCCCATGGTATATTTTTATTGCCTCGTGTAACTTATTGCTACACTTTGGGTCAATGTAAATAACTCGCGCGATATATCAGAAATGAAAAAAGAAAAGGATCTTGCCAAGCTCTTAATGGCTTTCTTGTCAAATAATTAACAACCGACGCGAACTCTTAAATATATACATGAGACGACAAAAAAAAAAGCCGTCCCCCAGATTATTGACATCGCACCGGACTATCTTAATTCCTCCGGCGTCCTCTTATCACTTCCGCGATATATTCGACCACTTAACGCTGAATTACGAGCATCTTCATCCCCGCGCGCTCGCCTAATATATACGCACTTCCGCCTCGATAAAGCGGATTTTCATTCGACTGGAAAGGGAGACCCGATGACGCGTACCCAAACCCATAACTCGCCCCCTCTCGCGTCTCTTATCCCCGCGCCAAGTAAAAAACGCCAACCCGCGAGCGCTGGAAAAATATCAAATCGCAATTAACGAATAATGTATATATATATATGTATAAGGGAGAGAGAGGACTTTGCGTTCGCGCGAAGGGGGGAGACCGAAAGAGACGATAAACGCGCCTGGCGCGTAACTCGCCGAGTTACGACCAATTAACGGGAGCGCGAGCGGGAATTCCGGAGGTGAGCCGCCTATATAGGTAATTAAAATAATCGCGGCCTGATGAGAATTATCGAGCGCGATTCCGCTGCAGCGCGCGACTTGCGCGTCGAAAGAAGAGCAGCGGGCGAACAAATCGGCGCGAGGAGGCAGCTGCGCGTTTCTTTTTTGCGCAACGCTGCGGAATTAAGCGCCGATTTACGGCCCGGAGGTGCATCTTAATTAAAGCCGTGTGCGGGGCGCAACGCCGGGACTTACGTAATGCTGAGAGCGTGCAGCGTTTTTCGGGCGTTTGTGCGTTGAAAGTTATAGCGCGCTTTCTTTGCTGGTTTACACGTTTTTGTAGACGCGGTTACAGTGGATTTTTTTGTTATCAGGGGCTTGGTATACCGTTAATCGCTCGTTCTTTGGGGTTCACGAAAGGGAAATTAATTAAGAGAAGCAAATGGTCTAATGAACGGCTAGAAATATCGTTGCAAAAATGTTTACAATGAGCCGCGTTCAGTCAGCAGATAACCTGCGCATTTCAATTTACATCGGACGTTCGGATTTATGCGCCGCTCCCCCCGCGCTCAACAATTCAATTCGACAAAACGAGCGGCAGGCTGCGCGACCTAATTCACATGCAGTTGAATTTCGAAAGCGCGCGCGCGCTCGGGGCATCGACACAATAAATACGAATCCTTAAGAGCAATTTAGCCACTCTGGCTGCTGCAGAGAGCCCCTACGTGCTCGTATTGACACAATGACACGAGTCGCGCGCGTCCACAATGCTGGCAAATGTTTTCATTCGGGCCGTAAAATTTCCATTCATACATTCGCGCACGCATACATATATACACGAAGAGATAGTCGTTTACTACTGTCGCCGATGCGATAAAATCTGCCCGGCGTCGCCCATTATGCAATGATCAACTCTCGTGTCTCCGTGGCTAGCGCGTATACCTTATTTCTAACCCTCCGCATGGCTACGTACTATATAAGTACGCAGTGTTTGTTGTCGCGAGCGTGGCTCGAGTGGGTATTCGCTGCGTATATGTAGGCTCGGTGACTCTGAAAAAACAAACCGAATCCCGCGGGGTTGCGGAGACAGACATGTATATACACGTATATATACATCGAGGGTTAGAGCCGTGCGAAGGGAACACGCTCTGAAGAGGCTACTATACTGCTGCATCGCAGGGAGAAAGAGAGAAGAGCATCACGAGAAAAGGATACATACCGGATCAGTGTGTCCTCTTGGTCGACCCTTTCTTTCTCTCTCTCTCTTCTTCCCGCACGTGTGTGATTGCTTTCTATTGAGACTCTCTCGAGTCGCGCGATTCGGATCGTGGGAGAGAATTCCCGGAACTCTCTCTCTTCTCTTCGGACGATTTTTCGAAAGAAGCTCGAGCGCGGGGATTGCCCGGCAATTGTGGAATCGCGAGCGCGCGCCTCTTTTCTTCACGCGGCGATTGTCGCCGGGATCCATTCAGCGCAATTCGTGCCCCGGCGATTTCGATTGATTCGAGAGATTGAATGCGTGTTTCGTATAGATGAGGTCGTGGCGGTGGAAAGATCATTGTTCGAAGAGACAGAGAGTTGAGCTTTGAATATAAACTGGAGTGTTTTGTCAATTGAACGAAAATTAATTTCTGATGAGATAATAATTAATAAGTCTATATTTTATTTTACGACCATGTACTCATAATTATTTTTCTTTCTGTTTCAGGTAAGTCAAACTTTTATCTCGACACCACGGCAATTTGCTCCCGCGGTTTTCCACGTGAGTACCGCCGCACAATGGCCCTATCCCTTTCAATTTCCATCGACGCGCAGCCTTTTCCCCGCGCATCTGTATAAACGCTAATTTCGCGGTGGTGCGCGCCACGAAAAAGGTATAACATCGACCCCCACCCCCTACAAAAAGAGATCTCCCAGAACACCCCTTCGTGCACTTGCGGGTGAATTCGAAGGCACTGCTCCGACTTTTGGTGCGTCCCCGGTCGGCAGCCCTCACTCGAGTTCGCTCGCGCGGAGATAAGAATGAAAACGGGCGGTCGCACAATGAAGGTGTCGTTGCAGGAAATTATACAGCAGTTAGAAGGAGCTTCGTCGTCGCTCCCTGAGCAATTGTCTCTTTCTTTCTCTCTCGGCATTGTCTTTCCGCTCCCACCCTTATCTCTCTCTCTCTCTCTCGTTCGCTCGCTCGCGTCCCCATACTTTTCTTTCAGCTTTTATTTTCAGTTTAACCAGCGCTCTCTCCAGACATTACCGGGATTTTTTTATCCTCCAACCTCCCCCTCATGTTTTTTAACCCGTCTTCCTCCCGCGCACGTTTTATCCACGGTTTCGCGTAATTCCTTTTTCAGCGACTTTTAGTCGCCCTCTCTCTCTCTCTCGTGCGCGGGCACGCTTTTTATCTTCTTTTGTCAGAAGCGCGAGCGACGCTAAAAGCTCCGGGCTAGCGCTACATGAGCGCTGCTGGCTTTTCACGATAGCTTTTCCAAAGTTTATTCCTCTACCGCGCACTCGTTGCTGCAGCCTTTTTCGCGGAGAATAATGTTTCTGTTAATTGAACGCAATTATGGGGGAATTATGTATATTCCTGACGTCTCCAGTAGTATTTTATAAACCGAATTAAAATATAATGAATTATCTTATACCGTGAATATATACAATATATAATATAAAATCGCTTTTATAGTTCGATTTATAGTACCTGCACTTTCTGAATCAATTTTTAAATTAGTCTTCTATACGTTACAGGACGACTGGAAAAAGCCCCGTAATTTTATGTAACTCTAATCGTTCCTATTATTCTCCTATTGTACGTACACACATCCATACACACACACATATTGCAGGCGTGTGCACTCGTGTTCCAGTCCTTGGATCCCTCTCTCCCTCTTACTCTGCCGAGGATCACGTGCACGTGTTCTAGCAAGCTCCGGCTCACTCGCGGCTCCTCTTGTATAGGCCTCCTTCTCTCTCTTATTCATTGTGTATATATATCTCCGTGTCCCTCGATCTCTCCAGTCTCTTGTGCGCGAGGCGCTTGTCTGACACCGGCGCGGCACAATGAGAGATCTAATCGCGGGTAAAGTACTTAATATCTTAAGGTCGAGCTCGCGTAATAGGAAGGCCTCGTAGAGAGACGCGGGTCGGACGGAAGAGAGAGAGAGAGAGGGGTAGAGAGGGGTGGACGACGCGGATCCTCCAAGCGCTCGCGTCGGTATCTGATGAAGAGGCGCCCCCGGTGACAGCTACTAGCGTCGGGGACTTAGGAGGCTTTGAATATACATAAATGTATGACGGAGGCATTTAGCAAGCGAGCGACGATGACGGAAGACGACGACGACGACGACGCGGCGAAATTTGCGTTAAATGCATGAGGGGCGGAGGTTCAGGAGGAGGTGGAGGCCGTAGGGAGCCAGCCTGACGACTAATGAAGAAGTTTCGTAATTGGACCGCCGGCTTTGTTTTCCGCTTTATGGCGGATTGCCTCTGTGGCGGTGGTGTTGGTGCGGTTAGATTGTGAGAGCGAAAACAGATGAAAGATTTTGCATAATTTTGATGTGTTAGATGCTACATAGGATATTTTGGGTGTTGAATTGAATATCGTGTATATTATTTTGTTATTCAAGGGATTTAAAAAATTTACCACATAAATCTAAATATCAGAGGAAATTTGACTCGCGAGCGGCTCACACGAAAGAGGCTCGCACGCCAAACGAGTTCTTTGCCGCACGGACGAGAAAGCGCGAGAAGGAACTTTGCGTACGGGAAGAGAGAAAGAGAGAGAGCAAAGCCCGTGAGGGGAATAAAAAAGAAGTGAAAGAAAAGCGAAAGAACGGCGAAAGGTGCGCGCATGTACTACAGAGGCTCGTTCGCTCGATACACCTGCTGTAGCGCGCGCGCAAATGAACCCTTTTGTCTCCAGTCGGCAAGTCATTAAAAGCACGACGCGCCTGTATACTCACACACATACACATACACCGGAGGCGCCGCGATTTTTACTGCTCGCGTCGCCAATTATAATTGACCATTCATTTTTTGCACATATTTTAATATGGATTTAATTACGCGCTCCGCTTTTACAATGGCAATTTATTTAAATTACAAATATACGTATAGAAGAAGTTGCGTCGCCCCTGTTATAGACATTTTGTCTTGTATATTATATCAATGTACAGTCGATATTGGGTTACGCGAAAGTATATCTCAAAAGCAGCGAGGAGGTAAAAACCGCCTGCGTCGTTTTCTCGGAAGAACTATTTGTACCGTGGCCCTATTGCCTGACGCCATAACCATAACGATACTCCGAGATGAGAGCAATGAAGAGGGAGAGGGATCGAAGACTTACGTTCTATCGCGCTGCGTGTATATACACGTGTGTGTGTGTATGAGCGAAAGAGAGGCCTTGTCTCCGTTATTCTCGAAGGCCCTTGCAGCCTGTGCCATAAAGGAACTTATGTACACTCACACTAGCGCGCGGGGTATATTGCGCGGTTGATGCTCGCGAGAAGGAGGATAAAAAAAGTATAATACAGCGATAAAATCTCTTATGCATCGTTTTCTAAATTGCGCGGGACGCATTCGTCAGTTTTGAAAATGTAAAACGTAGAGGAGGAAATTCACGTGACGTTGCGCGCGTTACCTTTTTATGCAAAAAATAATAACAATGAGAAAGACAGAGGGAGACGAGAGCTAAATGAATTTAAAAATTTAAATGCCTTGTAAAGGATTCAGAAGCTTGACTGCATATCAAGCGACGGAGCGAAAGACGAGGTAGAAGGAGGACTGGCGAAGGAGAGAGACAGAGAGAAAGATACGAGACATGCGAGGCATCCAAGAGAGACGGGGGTTGGACGTGCTATGCGCTCAGCGCTGCACTCGTCCTCTCTCATACGCGAAATTCTGACTGGTTTTCGGCTGCCTCTCTCTCTCGCTCCTCGCCATTTGCAATTCAACGCGTATGCAAAGAGCGAGCGAGCGCGCCAGGGCATACATGCCTTCATAATATAAGTCTGCATATAAATATATGCGCGAACTGCGCTCTCTCTCTCGCGTATTATACGAGCTCGGGCTAAACGTATTTATACGCGTATACGCGCGCTCTCTCGCACACAAAGATGCGGCGGTCGGCCGGCCGGCCGGGTAATCACGCGGCGAGCGCGCTCTAGCAAAGTGCCGCGGCAAGCGCGCTCGATATAGCCAGCCACCAAAGTTTACAAATTGTTTCTGATTTATAGGGCTTTTAGAATCGATATCTCCCTCTTTCTCCCTCTCTCGCGTGTGTGCTCTCGTTCGTGGTCGCGGTGTGTACAGTATACACACACATAGGCCGTCTTTTTTAATTTCCGGGGACATTTATCATTTCGTTGTCTCTGGGTGTATATAAACATACACAGAGTCGATTAAAAATATTGCCACGAAGTGATTTAAATAAGCATTGAGTCGAAGTGTCGGGAATGATTCATGGATTAGCGGCGGTTCAATTATTTATATTTGCTAATTGATGAGCAGTGTTGAATTTTAATTAGAGAAGAGTCGGGCGGCGTATAGTGTTGATTAATTTTAATGGGATCATATATATAGTTTCTCATGCAAAGACATTATAGTTATATTCTAATTTTAAATCTGGACGCTCAAATATTTATGCTTGCTGTTGCCCAACATTAGCTAATCCGATGATTCATGGATTTTCATATTTCCTTGTTGATTGTTGTAGCTTAGACCAATTGTTGCTCAACGTGTCGAAGTTCAATTTCAGCTATATCATCAATTAATTAATTCGAACATTGTTGCGCATGATACATACTTCGTACATACACAATACATCACTACTATATTAGAAAGTATTATAAGTAGATATGTAACACGTGAACCAATATGTTCTAACAATCGATTAAGAAACGTGAAAAAGACTGACTTTTAACGAATGGATTAAATTAGGCAACGGTCAATGATGATATTCGTGTGTAATAAGAAGCTGATTACAGCAACGCCGGTACAAAAAATATTAGGTATGATAAATATTACAGCTAAAGTCATGTTACACATTGTAATATAAGTTTTTTTTTTTAAGAAGTTTCAAGATTTTATAGCCCCTTAGGCAAACACTCAATCATTCAAGTAAGACACGTTACGTCTCCAATAGCTCATTTAGTTAATTAAATCTTCATTTCACTTCAACCTTCAAGTCTTTTCTAACATTCATGCCCATATACACCGAACTATACTACACTGCTTATATACAACGTCGCAAACATTTACCAAAAATTAATTCAATACACCCTTCGACTGCATCATAAAGACCTTCCATACCCAATAAAAAGAAAATACGCGCAGACGCTCGCCGAATTCTCGCCAGGACATTGCCAACCAAGACGCCTGCGCGCACCACCTTCTTCATCGAGCAGCGCCATGCCTTCCTCTCCCAGCCTTATATACATACATACACGAGGCGGGGAATCCTCTCTCTCTCTTTCTCTCTCGTTCGCCGCCGAAGATAGCGAGAGACGGCGCATAATGAATAATAATCGCACATAATGTCGGGCGCGGAGAGGAGGCCCTCTCGAAAAAAGGGGGAGCGCTGTATACGCGCGCGCGTGAAAAAAAAACACAATCTCGCCACCACCCGCGCGCGTGCAGCCTCCGCGCGTTCCATTATGTGTCAAATATCGGGGCAGGCCCGCTCTCTCTCTGTTGTAATTCCTTCCGCCCCCTCTTCTTTCTTCCTGCCCCCTTTTTTAATATCCCCCTGCCGCGCTGCTGTTGGCGCTTCCTTCGCGGGAGTCTATATACACGACGAGATGACGATGCGCGAAGCGACGACTAACTGCGTGTGCGAGGATATGGAATTGAGGCTTGAATATTCTATGGGGGGAGGCGCAACACCGACGACAGGAAGAACGCGCACGAGAGAGAGGTGACTCGCTTTGTCTCGCAGGTGGACTGATCTTATATCGTCACGACGAGGTGTAATCCTCTTTCTGCGCGGACGCTTTTTTTATTTCGTTTAGGGGGGTAGGGGGTTTTACGGTTTCGGCAGTCGTAGGGCATCGTCGTGGCGGTTGTGATGGTTTGAGAGGTATAATACGCTTGGTTTTATAATTAAACGGTTATAACGTGGACGTTAGTTTCTATATTATAACCGAGGAAATAATTCAAGAGGTAGCGTGTTAGAATAATAAATTTTACGTTAAAGTGGTCGCGATAAAATAGTTATATTTCATGGTATAATAATTGCATAATTAATATCAAAGAAAATCAACGATTCGATATAACATATTATTTAATGCTACTTGAGTATGCGAGATTTGCATGGCTAATGAAGATTAATATCGTAGATGAAAGGATAAGTGTACATTACGGCGTGTTTACTGGTTCGTCTCTCGCCGGTGAAAATAATTCGCGTAGGCGTAAATACACGATGTCGCGAGAGATAAGCCGAGGCGTCAAATGATTGATATTTAAAAGTGGGAATATCCCCGATGCATACTGATATTTCCCAGACTTGAATAATAATACATTCGACGATGAAGAATAGCCTATACCGACATATAGCTGCGTATGTACATTGTTGCGAACATCGATATATTGATTCAGTCTTTCCCCTCCCCGTCAACGACAATGAGCCGAGATTTCTAATCGAAATTTGATGGTATGCTGCGTTTGCGCATTGATATTGTGGGAATGTGACTTCGAATATGTATGTCACGAAAATTAAACGAAATTTGATGAGTATAATTCTTTCAACTCGTAAAGCATAGACTCCATGAATAATAATTCACTTCTCAATAACGAAGCAAGAAACCGAAAAAGTAAGCAAAACCTGATAACCGAGCTCGCAACCAAAGCAGTCGTAAAATAAAATAAAGAAGCTCCCGACCCTCTCTCTCTCTCATTCACGAGAGGGCGAAAAAGCCAGATAAAGGAATTATTTCGCGCTCTCTCCTTGGGAATTCATTGAGTCTGTTTACACGGGCTCGCGGCCTTGGTAATTTCTTTATTTTCCCTCTCACGGGAGATCCTCGCCCCCGCGCGACTCCCCGCTCACACCCCCCGCGGTGTGCCATTTGTTTTTATCAGCGCGTCACACGGGGGGACACGTCGCGTCTGGGAGAAGTCGGTCTACTACGATCCTTCGGGAGCGCGTTATACCTACGCTCTATGATTGCATGAGAGCGTGTCGCCGAGAGACGCGCGCGCATTTATTATTTAGCCGAGTATCGCGTCGAGGAAAATGTTTTACGCTTTGCAGAGAGAGGGCCAACGGCACTGAAAATTTTCAAGTTTCTTACGAGGCTTTCTTCGTGACTGTAAATACGTGATGAGGCGTGTAGTCGTTAGAGGTTGAGGTGATTTGGAGATAAACTAAGTTGCGGGCAAATGGGGATTTATATATACTTGCATGGCCCGCGATGAAACGAAAAAATAAGCGTGTCACTTTATAATTTATGAAAAGCGTATGCGATTAAAATTTATTATATCATTTCGCGAAACGAGGTGAAGATTCTCTCTTAATAAAATCATCACGCGAAATATATTTCCTCGCACTCTAACGGTAGCCTCTCTCTCTACCTTCTATTTGGATAAGCCGAGTTTACTTTACAACCGCTATCTTTCACTCGACTCCTCCCCCGAAATTACGACATTCGCGCAGCGCGCAGAGCACTCGATTAATTCGCGTCTCTCTCGACTCGCGTATTTAGCGCGCGAGTCTTTTTACAACACTCTCGCTCTCCTTCCAACGTATACATATATACACTCTCATACCTTATACCCACCCACACATTGCCGTACGTATAAAGCGCATTCTAGCAGCGTCACGCAGATAAGCGACAAAGCGTCGTCGTCCTCGTCGGCTACGGCGTTCGCTGCGACGACGATGACTTTCCCTTTCGGCCGTTCGAAAATCCCTCCTCGTAATCCTTGTATAACGAAGCTTTTTCGTGTAATTCTCTCGCCGAGAGAGAGAGAGAGAGCTTTAATAAGAGAGCGAGCTCGCGTGCGCTCGCCATTGTTCGTCGTCTGCTGCTGCTGCTGCTGTTGCTCCGGTCTTTCTCGCGTGTCGATCGCCCGCACGACCACGTGGAGTGGGTTAGCCGGCGCCCCGCATGTATTACACACACACACGCTTTTCAGACCAGCGTGCGAGACACGCGTAATCCTGGCTTTTCGACTTTTGCCGCCTTCTTTTATCGCAAGGGTTCGCTCGGTTATTCTTTTTCTGTAGGTACACCACGCCTCGCCCCCCTTTTGTGAGGGTATATAGAGTTGCGGTCCGAGAGGACTGATTACGAGGAGAGACGGCGGTGTATTTTAAGGGAGTTTTAGAGAAGGCGTGCACGCGTGGTTTGTGCGTGTATACACAATGCCACAGGTAACAGCTGTCATTATGTGGACGATTCAATTCTTGTACACGCGTGCGTTATATGTACGGGCGCGTAAGATGTTAAGCGGTTCGCTCGGACTAATTTGAAGGATGGACAACGTACCGGAGTGTGTGCGACGCCAGATGGATTTCGTGGTTGGCCGAAAGCGTATATGAATGCGAGCGCGCGCGTGTCCGGTACGCAGATGTTAAAGGTGGCGGGCTGTTATTAACATGTAAAGAAGCTGAATCGTTTTGTAAACGAGTGTATTCATATAAGTAAATAAGTATAGCTAATCGTATGCAATCTTTTGCATGTATGATTGGTCAGGAATATTATTTTTCAGTATATATAAGGAATAAATTGAAATAACTGTGTGCGATCGTACAAAGGATTATAATAAGTTTGTTTAATATATTGTTCAACAAAACTATACATAAGTATAAGCTAATTAAATTTCAAAGATTGAATTATTTGAAAAAGATAAAAGTCAGCCTTTAATTTACCATTACTCAGAGATTCGCAGCTTCAATCCTCCGTCTGGGCTTCTACTTAAACGCAAAGCCCACTTCGCGCGATAATTTCTCCCTCAACTACTCCCGCGCACGAGCGCAGCAGCAGCAGCCGAACCTCTAATGCCATAATTGACTTTTCCTCGATTTTAAAACGCGCGTACTCCTCTCTCTCTCCTTCTTTCGACGGAAAAATCGAGAGCCAGAGCGCGTGGCGAGCTAAATTGTTTCTGACGCCCGGGCAATTTATTTTTCGCGAGCTTCCCGAGAATTTTTCAGCGGAGCGCGCTCGCGAGCCGAGCCAAACCACTGGCAGTGCCGTCGCCTGCCAGAGACCCTTATCGGCGAAGAAGTCGAATTATCCCCGGGACCGTTGGCTGGAAATTAAAATCTCTCTCTCCAAGAGAGAAAGAGAGAGAAAGTCGCCTTCGAGCTAGGAAGACGACAACGACGAAGGAGAAGAAGTAGGAGGTGGAAGGGGATGCAAGGGGAGCGAGGGAGAAGAAGCCAAGTCCATTAGGAGGCCCCGAGGGTCTAGAGAGCTAGCAGAGAAGGAGAGGAAATGAGAGCGAGAGAGCTCCCTCTATCTCGAAAAATGTCACCGATGATGAATAGTTGGCATGAACAAAAAGAAATGCTCGCCCCCCACCTCCTGTGCGAGCGAGCGCCGATTCCACCGCGGCTGTTTCTTATGCAGACCTAACCTCTCCTCCGTTCCTAGAGAGAAGTTTTCCTATCGAAAATGAGAGAGTCAATTTATGAAATCGATCGGAGCCCCGTGCCAACCGCCTTCCATTATAATGGCCTATTATTCTATTTTTATTCCGAAATCGTGGTTTGGTTCCGCGATAGCCGGTGTACTTTCTAATTTTGGAAATAACCAGTCGGTCTCATTGAATAATAATATTTTTCGATGGAAATACCATTTTTATGGCCAGTCAATGGTTGCTAAAAATAACAAAGCCTAAATGAGTAAATATAGATTATGTGGTACATCAATACCACTTTAACTCGAAGAAACATTAGCACACGCAGCGCGTTCAAAACCAAAGAATAAATATCAGCTGTGAGATATTATCTTAATTAAAACTTGCCAATTCATTTCGCTCCGAGTGACTTTCCAACCCTGCGCTCGCTTTCTGAAACGCAGCGGATCTCACCCTCCCTGTAGTACTCCACCCCCAGTGCCGGCTTATTCTTTTGTTTTAAAACGCTCGCTGGAAAAAAGATAGCACGCGAGACGCGGAAATGTCCGAGATAATAAGAAGTTGGCGTCGCCGAGGAAATTAAGGGCGAGGCGACGCGCCGCGCGTGTTTATAAAACTGAGAAAGGGAGAGAGAGAGAGAGAGAGAGAGAGAGAGAGAGAGAGAGAGAGAGAGAGAGAGAGAGAGAGAGAGCGATATTCGTCTTGGACGAGTATGTTTTTAAATGAGGGGCAAGAGAGGGGACGGCTGGGTAAAAAATCATCTCGTTATGGAAATGACGACGCGAAATTACTTCGTTACTGCCGCGTGACTGTGTGCGAGGGTGAGCGAAACGTCGGCCAATTTATTTGTCGTTTTTTTCGCGTTGTCGCAGCTCGTCTAGTTATCTTTCGAGGGCATAAATTTACTTTTGGAAGTTTAGTTCTTTTTGTGAGCGAATTTTAACACGATATTAGTTGCTTAATAACGAGGAAAATGTATATATTATAGGTAAATTAATGTCAATAATGCCTTCTTAAAATAGTGATGACCTGAAGATCCTGAAGACCTGAAGACCCCTCTATAGATTTTATTTGTAATTGGCTCTTGAATAAAAGTCGCAAGAATTTAAAATTAAATATATGCATTTTTATCTGATTATAATTAATTTGCGATGGGCTTAATAAAGTGAATAAGAAAACATTTTATTTTTATTATTTTTATGTATTAAATTTTCAAAATACTGCTACATATTCACAAAATACAAAACTTTTGTACCAACATATTTTAGTTTCAACAAGATGTGTCATAATTTTTTGACAATTTATGAAATCTAATCCGCTAAAAACTTATTGTATTTCCTCAATCATAATTTCCTCAATCGTCTTTTCGGTAACCACCTCTTTTTAGCCTCTTCAAAGTTCGTAGTGAGTTCATCACCGTATATTCTGAATGACTTCTTATAACCGCTTGACTCGAACGCCGCTACGATCGTCCCGATCTTAGCTAGTAAAGCGAGCTTAAACAGGTCCATAGAAAATATGTGGAAGAACGATATGTTCCTGTGCTTGTTGCCGATCTTCTCACTTTTCATTTTCTTCACCTCTTCACGGCACTCCTGATCAAATTTCGAGTAATTCTCGCAGGACTGGACCATTTTTTTGTATCCCTCACAGAGGAATTGGCCAAATGCTTCACGTTTAACGGCTTCCCTCATGATGATTAGAGCAGTAGCTTCACTGGATGCACTATTTGGCAGCAGTTCGAAAGGCGTCAAGCCCATAGAGTTGCATTTGTTCAAATCGGCTCCAAACTTAAGCAATACAGCCGTCACGTCGGCTAGCCCATTATAACAGGCTACGTGCAGGGCGGTTTCACCTGTACTTGCTGCTTCATTGACGTGTGCGCCCCTCTTCAGTAAAATATGGAGAGGACCCTGAAGGTTGAATTGTGCTGCGATTGACAAGGCGAATATTCCATCTTTGTATGACTTGGTGTTTATATCGGCACCATTGTGAAGAAGAAGCTCGATCTGGAAAACCAAGCATTTGTTATTTTATGAAGCTATATAAATTAAAATATGTTAAATTAAATATAAATACTCACCATTTCCGTATCTAATTCGCCATCCGTCACATTTATAAAGTAACGGAGAAACGGTGTATAACCGTCAATATCTTTCACATCTATATTGACTCTATGGCTAATCAGTACCTTTACCATCTTCAAGTTATGGCCGAATACCGCAAGGTGCAGTACACTCAAACCTCCGATACCAATCGCGTCAATACATGCTCCATTAGCGATAAGCTTTTGTGCCGACTCGATGTAGTTGTCTTTTTTTGCTGCACAATAATGGAGAGGCGTCAATTGGTTATTATCCCGCGCGTCCACGATAGCTCCTTTGGTGATCAGTACTTCGACTATTTGGGGTATCGTATTGAACGATGCGGTCCAGTGTAGTGGTGTGCGGTTTTCACCATCACGTACATTGAAATTTGCATCAAAGTTTGCAAGTTCAAGTATGCATTGGACATCACACTTATACACTGCATAATGCAGTAATGTCGCCGTAGGGACGCCAACTATATTTCTTGCCTCGTTTATTTTCGCGCCACGGTAGACCATCTCAGTCGCCAAGTCATATTCCCCCGAAAGAAACGCTGTCCATAATACCGGCAAATCCATCTTTTTTCCTGTGATCACGGAAAGTCCAGAACAATTCAAAGAATAACTGCGACTGCAATGTCTGTGTACAACGAGCTCATCTGAGCTTTTGAAGCCTTATAGATGCACAGGCCGGTTTATATAGGCGACAGGTAGAAAGAATCTGAGGTACGTAGGTAAGTATAGCTCACCCTGAGTTTTATTAGAGAGAGAAGCCGCATGCCATTATATTGGGATCTAGAGTGTTATCGTGGTCTGAAAAGTGAGGACCGTGGTTACTTATAGAGAAGCGAAGGAGTGGAAGAAGTGTAATTTACTGCCTTGCTTCGTCCATGACCATTTAAATCCCAACAGTTGGCATCGATGCCTCAGTTTCCCAAATAGGAGAAAGTAGACGAACTCCCCTCAGGTATGACAATGTTACGGGATTTATATAAATCGTACAATAGCGTCGAAACCTTTTAATAGTTTATTTAAGGTTTATGACTTACGTACGCACATTAGTGGGTATAAACCTGAAAGAGGGTCGTGCGTTTGGGTAAGTCTGCACTAAGAAAAAAATTGTGTAATTTTTACAATTTTTAAAGGAAAAATTACTATACTGGAGGAGAATCTCACCACAAGATGTC